>LPNX010699949.1:93242-109874 GCA_001517045.1 Pseudotsuga menziesii | reverse complement strand
AGGAAAAAAAAAACATTTATTCATTCGAATAACATGGACATCTCCAAAGAGCTTACAATTCTGCTTTGTTTACAAAGCCTTTAGGGGAATTTTGAGATAAAAAATGACCCTCATAAGGGATATATTAAAATATTATGAACTAGGAATTTTATAGGGAAGGTATACTTGACAACTCACCTTTCCACTACATTAAATGTACAATTTAGATAACCATGGTTCAGTTACAATCTAGAAACAAAAATAGTAAAGAATATTATATTGAAGTGACTAAAAGCTAATTTTAATTTCCAAAAAATGTGTAGTACTTAGATTCATTCATGTCCTTGAACTTGGAAATCACCTTTAATAATAAAATATAAACATAATGAAAAGACAACCAAATATGTTTTAATAATAAAATATAGACACAATAAAAAGAAAATCAAGTAATACAAAATGAAAAAACATCCAAATTTTCAAATTTTCTCCAACCACACTTTGAAAATTGAAATTTGAAATATATATATATATATATATATATATATATATATATATAATTTTCTTAATTTTTTATTATAATTTATCTTTTTAGGTTTTAAATAAAATTTACATCTAATATGCTTAACCCATTATTAAAAAATTAAAATTTAATATAATAAATATATATCTATTTTAAATTAAAATTGTTTATTTTCTTATTAAACCAATTTATGTGTTTTTATAATGGAATTAATTTAGTTAAATTCTCATAAATAATGATGTTTATGATTTTTATAAAAAATCATTAAAACAATTTATATTTTTTTTCTATATTAATAAATTAATCACATATTGTTTTTTTTTTTAATTTTTTTCTACATTTTAAAATATATAGAAATATTTTAGCATATTCATTATATAGTCTAAATTTGATATATATGTGTATGTGTGTGTGGAATCAACAACGATGTCAGTTTTTTACTCACGTGATATGGGGTCTATTCCGATGGCTCCAGTATAACCCGCGCACATTTTGTTGAGTCTCGAACATTGACTAGATTAACATCGTATGACTTGCTTAACATGGTATATGCCTTAACATAATGTGCAATTGTGAATCGACCTACATCCGAGCCCCTTATTAATATATTTATTATACACTCTAAATTTTAAAAATTTAAAATTTGATTTTAATAATTTTTAATTTCAATATAGGTTAGCACATATATTCTATACTTAAATCTAATAAGTAAAATTTGATTTTAATAATTTAGAATTAGTTTTTCTTAGCTTTTAACTAATTCAATGTAATATAATTTTGTAAATTATTGTTTTTTAATGTAATTATATAAGTTAATATTAATATTTTAAACTTCCATTTTAATATTTTGTATAAGGCAATGTTTTGTAGTTTTTAATTAAATGTACTATAATTTGATAAAATATTACATTTTATGATGTTTTGTTTAGAATTTAGTTTTTTAAAGGTTAGTTTTTAAATTGGGTTTTTATGAATATATTATTTTGTAATGTTTTTTATTTTGAATTTTTTTATACAAATCTAATAATAAAATATTTTAAAAGTATAAGAAAAGTTAATAATACTTTTTAAAAATAACAAAATAAAATAAATTTCAATTAAAAATATATAATTATAGAATACTTTTGAGATTAAGAAAAATAGATGAATATATCATATATGTATAAATAAAATGTGTAAATAAAATATATTTTTAATATTAAGAAAAATTAGATAAATATAACATATATTGAAAATTGTGTAAAGATATGCATATAAAGTAAAAAAACATATATTGTCTTTTTCAAAATATATAATTGGATAATAATATATTTTATTGAAAAAGTGTGAAAAGACATTAGTACTTTACTCTAGGTGTAAAAGTAATAATATATTTTATTGAATAAGTGTGAAAAGACATTAGTACTTTACTCTAGGTGTAAAAGTACTTGTAGACTACCATGGTTAACCATAGATTTTGATCAACCTTTTAGAAAATGACAAATAAGCAACTTTAACTCAAGTAATGCCAACTCAACTATTATATATGTTGGCATTCTCTAGATTGTGATTGGTTCTTAAAAAGTTGACTTTAATAGTACCTTTTTTGTTTGGGGGCCCATTTTTTACCTCAAAATTCCCCTAATGGTTCTCCTTCATCTTGGCCATGCCTTCTTTCATTGCTATGCACTCCTCCATAAATATTTCTCCTTGTATCTCTCCACAAGAATATTTTCAACAACATCTTGCCACTAAGGCATTGATGTCTACAAAGTTTTTCATGGCTGCCATAAGCTTGTTTTTGTCCTCCTTTACTGATCCACTCAAATTATGTGGATCATAAAGTTGAAGATCCTCCCTCAAGGTTTCTTCTTCTAATAGCTGACATCCAGGACTATTTTTCTTGTGGCATGGATCCACAACACAAAACTCATTCTTGACATATAAGTCGGCCTTTTATTTTTCTACAAAATCACTTCGATGATGTGTAGTGGAGGGTATCTCTAAAGGTTGGAATGACATGTGATATGGACATAAATTATAGAGCATCTCATGCCTTGTCATTCCAACTTCATCATGCTACAAAGGACTCCAAAATTTGGAATTGTTCTCATGTCTCTGCATCATATTTTTCTCTATTTTTTAGAGTTCATACTCAGCTGGTGGGTGCTTATCTTCCACTTCATTCGGAAGTTCCAATAATGAATTTAGATCTTATTTTTTTCTTCTTTTGGATCTGATCCAAAAGATACCTTATCATCATTGGAAGTATCACCCTCCTTTGCATTGATTTTGGGTTCACTAACAGGTAAACTAGGAGTAGATTCATCTCCCTCACAATTGTCCTTCATCTTGTAGTCCTCAAAGGCAAGTGAAGTCTTTTCGTCCTCCCATGGATCAGATGGTTGCAGGTGTACATGGCTGCTACCAAAATCAGAACTTTTATCATTCATGCTATTCACCTTATCCTCTTTCTGTACATATACATTGGTGGCCTGCTCCTCCACCAAATTTTTGAGTTCACACCTGAGCGTTGTGTCCTTGTTTTCTTCTTCCTTATGTGGCTTAGGAGATGACTATAAATCTGATTTGTGTACCTCTTTTGGATCTGATCCAAAATATGTCTCAACACCCATACATGAGACAAAACCTTGAGCAATGATCTGGAGATAACCCACCAAGAAACTTGAAGTGCATTCCTCTTCAAATTCTTCTCTTATGCAACCACCTTATGGTGATTTTCACTTCACCTCCTGGATCTCTTTCTCCACTTCATTTATATTCTCCTCCAAGAAACTTGAGACTTTTTCATCTTTAGTTGTAATCATGTCACAATATTTAGAAGCTCTGTTTGAAGGAAAACTAAACAAACTCTTAAATATTGAACATGCAAATGGCTTGGGGAAATCTTCACCTTTGGTTCCTTTTTCTTCATCTTTTCTCAGAGAAGTGGAACAAATTGGTTTCTCTCTGGATAGCTTTCTTCTCTTGAAAAAATGATCATAATAATGCTTGGGTCATAATCCATACTTGAAATAAATATAATCTCCAAAAGAAAGGTTTGCACAAATATTCCTACCCAAAGCTAGATAGTCCTCGTAGCAGTGAGACATGTTCGCACATGATTCAATAATCCATTAGAGAATCATATCTGATCTCTTCCCCATCTGATGTCCAATAGTATTCATCATATTCATGTTTCAGTAGGCCTCCATCAACATAGAGTATTTCTTCTTCTTCATATCTTCTGCAGTATTCTTCATACTGCTCATCATAGTCATCCTCATAGTATGACATGGAATGCAAATTTATTCACTGAGAGATTTATTTCCACATGATGATCCAAGGAAAGATCTATAATACCACTGTAATATCCTTGATCTAATTTACATATCCGAATATTAACTTTCTACAAGTTTAAATTAAATTTCTTCTATTACACTTGCAAACATTTAGTAAATTGTTGACTAGGAAGGTAAGGTGTTTTACTGGGATAAATTGCATACAAAGGGAGTGGGAAGTGGGAAGCAAACAAAGATACTTCAGACAGAGAATTTAATCTTCCCTAACATGTTTATATATTGTGCCATTTAGGTTTCAGAATCCGCTATGCGGAAACCTACTTCCACGCTTTTGGGCAACCAAACCGTACGTGACACTAGGAAGACTAGTTCTGTATTTTTCAACCATGGATTTGGGAAACTTATAGAGGCTTGTTCAAGCCTTCATATAAAATAAAAAGGGTTTTTGGATAGTTTGTAGCATATATGGAAGGTTTTAGGGAGTTTTGGAAGAACTTGCGATTTTTTTGCAATTTTGGCCTCGTGGGATCCTACGCAATGGAGGATCCCGAAACCTAGGACGGATTCAACGAAGGTATGATCAGGGATAATGGTTGGATAGGTATGTATTTTAGTGATATGAAGCAACTTACAAAATATAAAATCATTTATTGTACTCTATGAAATTAAATAATAGCTAGACTAGTCAAAATTAGCTAGTAATCTAGCAGGGGTGTGCAAATAAGCTTGAATTTTGGAACAGAAACGTATTAGACCTGATAACTTAATTTGACAGAGCCTATTACATCAAATTAAATCATATCATACCTACAAACTTATTCTCATGGGAAATACTTAGTTGTTATTTCAGTTTGAGGCTCAAATCCCTCATTTTGATGACTAGTTAAGATTTTACATATAAAACTGAGTATGCAAACTTAAGGGACAGTAATATTTCGAATTGATAGAGAGAAATATAGTAATTATCAATGGGAATATATCAGATATTAAAATAATCACTAACCATTACATCAATGGACTCACAAAGATAGGGAGGAGGCCCATAACATGATCCAGGAAGGGTTGAGAGCATAGGTGAAGCATGGGATTCACTGGAGCTCAACCTGAACATGATGGAGGCTGAAAAATATATGATATTACTTCAATGGCTGAACTCAAGTGCTCCATACCTGCAATAGAAGAGAAGAGGACTGAAGAGAGGGGAAGGGAAGGTCTATGGATCATCTCTAAGGGCTCTGAGGTGCATCACTCAGGAAATAATTCTCACATAGATTCAAGTAATAAAATTGTTAACCAAACTAGCAAAATATGTGAAAGGGAGTTGGAATACTTCTTTTATAGAATTAATGTTGACCTATTGAGCAAGTTAATTGGCTTGGTGACCTGTGAGAATAGGTCACCCATGAGTGGACATACTTTCCTTGTTTTGTTTTTCTTTGGCTTTCCTTCTTTTTCCTCTTTTTTATGAATTTCCTTATTTTCCTGTTTTATCCTGCTTTCTAGATTTATGCTACTTTTCCTGAAATATTCCTCTTTTCTCATTTTTGGCATCATTTTTGGACTCTAGTGCTAACTTGACTTCTACTCCAAGTAATTCCTCTAACCTTGTCCACTAATTCGAATTAGTGGGCCAATTTCTCCATTTATTCAACATAACAAATAAAAATATTAATTGCACCAATAATATTAAATGATCCATAATTATTTATTCCAAGTGGGTAGAAACTATGGATAAATTTAAATGCACACTCATAATTAATTATTTGCCTCATCTTAACCCCTCATTAATTATTTAATTCAATATGTCACTAGGATCCATGGGGTTCGATCTGCTTCATGGTGCTGTCAAAATGGGAACATGACATTATGTCACAAGTTCTACTCTAACCAAGAAGGATCACCTCCCGAAGGACAGTTTAGAAAAGATAAAATCACATCATGCCTAAAAAGAGTGGCAAGAAGAAATCTAAGACCAGTGAGGTTGATTCAGATGTGGAGATCATCTCCAGGACTGAGACCAAATTCAAGGACACTAAGGCCATTATAGGAGCTGACCAAGAGTTCAAATGGGGGGAGATATATCAGATGATTAGAGACCAGAACATCCTTGATGCTGGTCTAGAAGAAATGTCCTTGTATAAAAACATAAAAAGCTCAGGCATTACTAAGGCAGCTACACGCCCAGAGTTGTTCCCATGCATAGAGGTTATCGGCTAGACTTTGCCCCAGATGAACCCTTCCACAATGATCATTTCTAATATAGAGGGAGAAGCTTTTGCTTCTTTCACTCCAGGCCTACATAATCTTTTCCTGCAAGCTGCCCCCTCCACAGGTTATGATGATTGATGAGTGGGTCAAAAAGGTAGATTTGGATATTTTGGAATGTGCAAAGAAGATGATGATAATAGGAATAAAATTGTGCCAAAAGGAAACTTGAGAATACGAGTCCACAAGCTTACGACCCCCTTTCAGGATAATAGCTTTGATGCTGAATAGTATTTTTGGTCTGGAAAATGGAAAATTGTATAAATTAAGTTGGATCCCACTAATTTATTACATGGCCTTTGAAGGCACAATTTTCAACTAGGAAGACATCATGTCAAGTAGCTTGTCATCATGTGCAGCTACTGCACAGGGAAGGATAACATAGAAAAGGTCATAATTTTACATGTCATCCTACCTAATTGACTGTATTCTATGCAGATACTCATTCACCAAGGTCAGGTGCACTTGGACACACAACGAGACCCCTGTATAAGTTGCTTATCAAATTCTTTGGGCACATAGGTGTGCAAGTTTCTACAAGATTATATGTGATGATTTTTTGATGCCCCTGTATGACCTCATGTTCCTCAAAGAGCCCAACTTCTTATTGGATAACACCATGGACATTATTTGCGAATATGGTGATTACTTTTTCTCTTGGGAAGGAACATATCTGAGGATTTATGGAAGCTCCAAATCCATGTCACTACTGCCCAAATATGCCATGGACTATGTAGTCCATAAAGAAGCAGATAGGAAATTGTTCATAAAGGGAGTAGGTAACTTCCTCTTTGACATGAAAAAGGAAACCTTCCCGCAACTACCCTTTTGCGTAGGAAGTTACAAATTCACTAAAGTCAAAGGTTCCTTCGAGTTTGTAAAAAAATTGGAAAATTTTCACTTTGGGGAGAAGTGTTTGCATAGAAATTGCAGGAGTGGAAAATTTGTTGAACATTGTGCAGTCGTTGGGATACACTATGACTACTCATATCACTTCGATAAGGATGAGGAGGTGTATAGAGGATCTAGTAACATGAATTAAATAAGCAAGCGGTTCAAGAAGAAAGGTGGTACCAATAGCACCAGTGTAGCAGAAAAGAAGATGCAGAAACAAAATGAAGAAGCCATAAAGTTACAACATGTTGAGGCATAAAGGAAGCAGAAGGATGAAGTAGATTAGAAACAAGCAGAAGAGGTTCATAGAAAACAAGAGGAAGAAGAAATATTAAGGAAAGAAGAATCATAGAGAAAACAAAAGAAATTTGAGGAGGCGACTGAAGCACAAAGAAAGAAGGAGGATGAGGACAAGCTTAAGGAAGAATTGGACCAAGAAGCATCTCATAACAACCTAGTAGATCCTCTTGCTTCATTAGGTGGCACAATCATAGGTGACCACATTCCATTTGTAGAACTTGGACTCACTCCTTTCACCCCGTCTAAGTAGCACACGGTGGCGTGGTTAGATGCCATCTTTTTTTTTAATACAAGAAAGACCATCGCTAGAAGTTCTGAGAAATGGTTAAAAGTGGGACCATAAGATGATGTGGTTATAGTGACCGAGAATACCATTATGGAGGGTACCCATAAAAACCCTAAGTTCATGGCCTTTGTGAATGTAGCAGCTGTGCAAGCTAACACTGATAATGTTGATTGTTTGATGGAGAATGTAGAGCATCAAAAGGAAAAAATGTTCAAGTTGAAAGATACTCTGGTCAAAACAAGAGGAGAAGGAATAGAAATAAAAAAAAACATGAGGCTACCCTATCGAAAAAATAAAGACTCCAGAGAGAGTACCAAGCTTTGGAAACAGAGAAAGATGCCTTAGAAGTACAGGTGATGATTATGGAGGGAGAGAAGAAATATTTTGAAGATAATATCTCAGAGTTGGAATCAAGAGAGTCCGCAACAAGCCAACAGATGGGAGGATTGAGAACCCAGGTATAATAGTTGGTGGCTAGAAGGGATCTCTTGAAACACAGCTTAAGGTATCCAATGAGAAGAAATTGGACATCACTTTGTTTTGTGACCAGGCCTACAAAATACGGAGGAAGATATACCAAGTTCAAATAAATATCGGGTGAAATTTATAAGGTAAAAATGGCAAAAAACAAGATTGAATGATATTGCAACAGAGTCACTTATTTTCAGAAAAAAATACTAATAAAATTCATTGAAAAGGTTCAAATCCAGCTTATCTGGGTGGATCCAACTCAACATTTCCTGAACAATTGTCATAGAAGACAGCCAAAGGCCTAAAAATAGAAATGGCACTCCTAGAGTTTTGCAGAAAATCCTTTGTAAGATTGAACAATAAATTGAAAAGACCCTAGAAAAATGTATGTAGTTCTATAAAAAGATGTGCCAAATCCATGATGGATTCCAACTTTCTTCAGTTGCGAAGAACAATGACTTCACAAACAAATACTAGCACGTCGCGCATCTATAAAATAGATTACATGAGGATGAACAATACATTCAGAAATTGGAAATCATCAATGGAGAAGATGTTAGAACTTGGGTTGCACAAGCTTCTATCAGCAATTATATCTTGGAAGGCTTATAATGAACCACTCCAGAAAGGGTGACACATGTGGAGACCCAGCTGTCCATGCACGAGGTTACCGTGCAAGTGTTGGATCCCATAGATTATAAGACTATCGCAGAGGAATCCAATGGATGGGAAAATTATCTTTCAAATTTGGCTAGGTCCACTTCATAACTTTTTCCTTTTTATGTAGTTTTGTCATTTTTTTTATTATGTCATTTTCTAGTGCAAAGCACTAAAAGATGAAATTTTGGAATCCCTAAGGTCAGGGAAGTCTAGGAGTCATTGTAATTGTATTATAAATAGAGGTAGAAGCTAGAATAAAGGGACTTTTCACTGGAACAAGAAGGATGGATTATTTGTAAGAATAACTTATTTTTTCTGCTAATAAACAAGGACATATTTCCTAGGAAAGGACTACACGGGATTTTGTATGGATTGTGTGGAATTTCAAATGTGGAATTACTTCTATTTAGTTTTGGTACAACTATGAAATCATTCTCACTTTATGAATTATTTATTTAATGATGAATGGTTTTGATTTTTGAATAAAATTATGTGCATGAATCAAGTAATGAATACTTTATTATTCCAAATCTATCTTTGATAATATTTATGTTGTAACTATGCATATGGAATTGGAATAGTTATCTGCGAGATTTATTATGAAAAGTTACAATACATTTCTCTATTTCTTTTAAATTTGCTCCCTACAGGGATATAATAAATTAGACTAGAATAAATTAGAATATATTTCCTTAGATTTAGATTTATAGAAGTGATTGAGGAGCAAGAATGATAAGATGAGAGGTAAGAACCTACGTATCACTTATGAGGTTATCGTTCATTAGTCATCTGCATTTAGCTTAGGAATCACCATTTCATTCAAAGAAAATTACATAAATTGTGGATCGGGTCGTGACCAGTAAAGACTTAAATAACATTAGACCTATGGTAGCCGGACCATTAACTGGACAAGTTCCCCATACCAAATGGTGGATGATATAGTTGGTATCGATTACCAAGGAGAGTCCCTACTATCGATACCTAGGAGTTTTCCAGGTGTCACTACAGAATTTGAGGCCAAAATCCAACAGCTATCATGTCTAAAATTTGACACTAACCTGTCGGGTATTTGACACATACACCTTTGTTTTTGCCATCGATGGTGTAACATCGGATCTCCAACCGATGACTAATAAGGGTCGAAGCTCTGACAGACCATTGTGTTGCATATTCATCTGTTATTGCTTCTGAAGTGTCAACCAAAATTGCATAAACCATCGAAAATCCAACGTCCTCTGACCCCTGAAGCGTCGGTCGTCCGACGACCAAAAGTGTCTGAGAAATGGCGATGTCATCATTTTTTAATTCTGACCATGTCAGTACTCTGACGCACTCCGACGCTAGAAGAGTTGGCCTTCCGACGCAGTCCGACACTTGAGCCATTGGTCGTCCGATGGGAGAAAGCGTCGGAGTCATGGCATGATCGTCGGATGGGTTGACCAGAGTGTCAGAAGAACGTCGAAAAAGTGACACCTGTTGATGGATTTAAAAAAAAAAAATCCAAATATTTCACTTACGGCCACATGGTTTCCGCCTAGAATTTGACTACTGAAGGAATCCTGGTAGCAAACTAGAGGATTCTATGTCAAGTATATATTTCATCCTTGCACATATAGTTATCACAACTACTTTACTCTTAACTTTACTTTTTGCAAAATAGAAAACCCAATATCCTCAAGAGAAGCACCCTCCTTTCTATTTATGGAATAAGGAAGAGAGTAATTACAAGCAAACTCTGTACTAAGTCTACAAGTGGACCAATTAACAAGACAAAGTCCAATCTAACCAATCCATGAACACTTTAAGAGAATGTTCCTTAACTAGAGACATTACATGTGCTAAGGGTAGGTGATTATAACACAACTTCACGGTAGTGTGAACCACGTGTACAAAGGTTACGTAATCCCATGCCTGCATGTTCATCTTACCCACTTAGAAATGGCCTATGTGACTTGGCTTTCGAGAGAGTCGGAGAAAGGTTGCTTGCAATGAAGTTTTCCTAGTTGAACACAATGCAGTGCTTCTCTAGGTGAGACTATTAGTTGGAAAGTGGAATGAAGTAGTCCCCATACACTGTCTGTGTCCCTGACCTCCATTTAGAGTTGACTAAAGTTCTAAAGGGTGGTATTTTATAACATGATTAAGATGAAATGGGTCTAAAGAATTGTGTTTATCCTTCATATGCATTGTGCTAATTGTATAAGTATCTGCATAAGTTTCTCTCTGTATAATAAAGATCTCTCATGCAAAGAGTGCTTTACATCCCCAATCTTAATAAGTGATGATGGAGGACACTGAACCTATAGAGTCTGTAAATAGAGGGGACCAAAGGAAACAACTAAGATAAAACAATAACAGAAATAAACTTGCTGACCAAGAGGCATTCAATACTTTTAGAATAGTCTAGCTTTGCTCAAGGAAGGGATATAGAATAAGATTGAATCCTACAAATACATAACCACTTCATATAGAAAAGAGACAAAGAAACAACAGATTATGTTACCTTAAATCATTATTAATAATGTATAGTAGATATTTAACTTCACTCTTGTAAATTCCAAACAACCAGTAGAATAGTATAGTAGAATAGTCTAGCAAAATTCCAGGGGATCAATACTTGTTTTCAGAATTATAGTCTTAGGGTAAATAGTAAATGGCAGATATACCTCATTTGGCACATTTGCTACTTTGAAATTTCCTTCAAATTATCATTTTGGAGTGTACTCCAAGTCTTCAATGCCCCACCCCTACACACTCAAGAAACAAACGAAAAGGAATTGGAAAACTAAAGAAGAGAAATGATGTTCATAACAATCAATGCAACATCAATCTGCAAACAATAAAAATCCCAAAACAAAGGATAGGCTGATCAATGGGAATAAAACAATGCTAAGTGTTTTTACCTCTCGATTTTTAATAATATAGTCTTGCCCATCCACCATGTGTGAAATCATCATTATCATGTCATATTCAGCATCAGGGAACTTGAAAGGAAGCTTGGTTGTCTCTATATCAAATGCACACACACGAACTTCAGCTCGTTGAAGAAGATCTGCTCTATTTTCCAAGGCAACCTTTGAAGATTCCACTTTAACAGTGTACCATTGTCCACATCTTGCATCTGCAGGATTGCAAAATCCATAAACAAGTAAAGAATGAATGTTAGTTTTTCGGTATATAAAAACTCTTGCTGCAAAGGCTATTGAATGTGGACTTATGATGTAGAGACAAGCCATTCTTTGTTCAAAAGCATCTTGAAAACATTGAATGTGGACTTATGATGTAGAAACAAGCCATTATTTGTTCATAATCATCTTGAAAACATAAAATGAAGACATGACTGTGTTGCGAAAATAAATGCATCCTGCTACAATTGACCAAGTATTCAAACAATCTATCTCTGAAGCTATCATGCCCAACCATTTATATAAACATGTTATATAACATCTATCATTTACTAATTCAATTCAAGTAACTGAGTTCTTTAAAATCCTCAAGCAACATTAAATGACACTTAATTTCTTAATCTAATCAAGGGATTTAAAATATAATGATCTAACATAAATTATGTAAGCAAAAAATTCTAATTAGTAAGAATATATCACCTGATAAAACATGGATAACCAAAAATACTATGTATATAAGGCCATCGATCTACTCAAAACTCCATTTCTTGCCTCTTAAATATGGAAATGTTTCTCAACACTATCTGCAACAAGTTCCAATGGAGGAGTCAAATAGCAATAGTGAAAATTACACAGTAAAAATATAGAAATAGATTTTTTTTAATGTATTCTTCCTTACCATTCATTGAGCTCCTATCTGTTTCGAGAATAATTTAATATTCTCTACTAAACAGGACTAACCACATGAAGGTGGAAGCTCTTATTCCCCCTCCCCCCCCCTCACATCACTCTCAACTCCCCAAACCCAATGCCTATACTTGCAAATAACAATTTATTTCACTATTTCACAATGCAAATAACAATGCATCTACAATGCAAATTATTTCACTCAATAGTTGAAAAATGATTTCATTAAATAATTTTTTATAACATTCATTAAACCATTCAATCATTCAACAACTGAAAAAACCATTCATTAAATCATTCATTAAAACATTAATTTAGTAAATGGCAAAAAAAATATATCAGTAAACAATTCAGTAAAGCATTCATTCATAAAATAGAGGAGAAAGCATTAATTTTTTTTTTATAAATAAGAATTACTAAAAATTTGTTTAGTCACTTCCTTTTTACTTTTCTTCTCTTTAAATATTTAGTTAAAGTCACATCTTCGGGAATCTGATCATCTATATCCCTACTAGTTTGCTCAGAAGGTTGAACTTCAGGAGAGGGGCGATGAATTTCTGCAATAATGTCAAAATATTTCATTAATATATTTATATTTTGATAAATACAAGTAATTCATTAAAAAAACATTATGAATGTGTGTTTTTACCTGCCATGTGCACATCAACATGTTCAATATTATCTCGTACTGGCATAACATGTTCCGTGTTATGATCTGCAGCTACATGCTCTGTAGTTGAATTGTGTAGAATTAGAATTAATGTTCATCATCTGCAATGGTCTATAAAAAACAGTAGCACATTAATAAATTCATTACTAGGATGAGAAGCATGATCTTTGTTTGGTTGGTCATGTGCTTCATCCTCGACATGAACGGGATCGTTACTTTCCTGCACAAAAAGGAATAAATAATTTACGTTAGTTTATTTATAAGGAACAAATTGCATGAGCATTAATAAATTATCATTAAACTATACAGTTTTCACATACCTGGGCACCAGATGGATCAGCAGAAGATCATGCAGTATTCACAGACAAGCTTCTCTGGTGTTCAACAACGGCATCAAAGCCATGTTCGAAGCCAAGCTTCATGTAATCCGCACTAGGCAATTCTTTGAACCGGTCGGCCTTCATATTTGCATGATGTCATTAATTTTAAAGCATTTTTTCAGAACAAAACAAAAATAATAATCTGTATGATATTTGGATGTGGATTCGGGTTTTGCGATACTTACATATCAGGCCGCCAAGTTGGAGTAACCACCAGGCCCAAGCTTGTGTTGGCCAATGTTTTCAATTCTTGCCTTTGTGGCCTTAGATGTGTCCGAGAGCCTAATTAATTTTTTAAATAAATTAGTCTATGTACAAAAATTGATATAAAAACTAGTAATAATAAGTCTTACCACTGCATTTTGGAATGAATTGCATACCTCCCTATTCCACCTGGTGGTATCTTTCCTGATTTTCTCAGGCCCTTCTCTTTTCCATCTTCCACCAGGGCTTTCCACTCCATAGATGGAATCATTGGAGGGCGCTCATACCTAGGGTTCTTTTCTAGGTGAACCCTATATTGGTCTCGAACAATGTTTAGATGTTTTCCAGCCTTCTGTAGTACCTTCGATGTATCAAAGGTATCTTTTCTGAACAGACTAACCAAGCGATTAGTTAGATCATCCTTTAAAGCTTTTGGCTGCTTGTTCCACATTGTGCGGATGGTGGGCCCAAATATCTCCAAGGCCAAATCATATAGATGTTTATAAAATATATCATTTCCTGCAAAACATTATTGCTATCATTAGTGAACATTAGAAAATATTATCGGTATATTAGACACAAATTATAAAAAATAAATTGAACAATCTATAATGACCTGGAATCCTCTCTATCTTTATTGGAAGCATTTCTTCATTCACCAAAAATGTACACTTTATTGAACCAGTGCTAGTCACACGAGAATATCCAGGAAATGCTTCCACATGTCTATCTAGCCCTCCATCCACCCCTTCTTCTACAGCATCTGTTGTGGGTGGGGCACCATCGGCTTCACCCTCCGCTGCCCTCGGCGGTGTCACAGAGCGTGTTGTCGATTGTTAAGTGGACAATATGGGAGCAGTATGTGGTGTACGTGGAGTGGTTTGGTCACTGGGACCAACATTGCCTTGAACACCACTGATAATCTCCATAGCATGCTGTAAATTAAACCCATTGTATTATAAGTTCAACAACATATAAAATCAAATATTATAAATTTTTTATAAATGCATTTACATTTTTATTCGATAACTTACGTCCAGTTGTTTACGTTGCTGTAACAACAATTGAAGCCTTTGTTCGAGCCCTTCTGTTAGTGGAACTGCCAATGTCAGACAAACCAGTTCCTTATTTTGTTTTTCCCTTGTCCTTTGTAGCACCTTCAATGGGTCTGTAGACTCTCTAATTTCACTATCTCTCATCAACCGAGAGACCTCATTCTGTAAAGAGTTTTGAGGCACCGTTTCATAAACGTTATCCCCTGTCTACAATTGGAATATATAAAAAATTGCTTATTCTTTGAAAATATAGTGTGCGCAAATAATTATATTAGGGATTACATCTAGGATTACCTGATGCCTAGCTGAGGGCGTGGTCTAACCAACAGATGGGGATTTACCTCGATCAGCCACCTACCAAAAAAGTATAGAACATTATCACAATGAACGCAATATGTATAAGCTAACAAATACAGAAGAAAAAAAAAACACTATGCTACATGTTTTATATGTGTACATTTTTTAAGTTTTTAGAATGTGGAATTACGTTTAGGTTAAATAGTTGCCTCGAGTCTCCAGTCGTCTGATCAACACCTAGGGATTTTCCTCCGTCAATCTACAAAAAAGGTAGACAACATTACCATCATGAACGCAACCATAAAAATGAAAGAATACATAAGAAAATAAACATAATGCGTCACGATAGACATGTTTACGATTTTAAAGTATTTGAAATGGAGAATTACATTTGTGTTTGGTTGTTGCCCCGATGTTGTAGTCAGCTGATCAATAGCCGGTTGGCTTCCCTGATCAACACTCTGCATGGAAAATCGATAACATTATATAAACGAACCTAATATACTAATGAAAAGACATAACAACGTATCTATATGTCCATCCTAAAATTTAATATTACATTGGCAATATCCATGTATAGTCTAGCAAAATTCCAGGGGATCAATACTTGTTTTCAGAACTATAGTCTTAGGGTAAACAGTAAATGGTAGATATACCTCATTTGGCACATTTTCTACTTTGAAATTTCCTTCAAATTCTCATTTTGGAGTGTACTCCAAGTCTTCAATACCCCACCCCTACACACTCAAGAAACAAACGAAAAGGAATTGGAAAACTAAAGAAGAGAAACGATGTTCATAACAATCAATGCAACATCAATCTGCAAACAACAAAAATCCCAAAACATAGCTGAAAGAAATCCCAAAACAAAGGATAGGCTGATCAATGGGAATAAAACAATGCTAAGTGTTTTTACCTGTCGATTTTTAATAATATAGCCTTGCCCATCCACCATGTTTGAAATCATCATTATCATGTCATATTCGGCATCGAGGAACTTGAAAGGAAGCTTGGTTGTATCTATATCAAATGCACACACACGAACTTTAGCTTGTTGAAGAAGATCTACTCTATTTTCCAAGGTAACCTTTGAAGAGTCCACTTTAATAGTGTACCATTTTCCACATCTTGCATCTGCAGGATTGCAAAATCCATAAACAAGTAAAGAATGAATGTTAGTTTTTCGGTATATAAAAACTCTTGCTGCAAAGGCTGTTGAATGTGGACTTATGATGTAGAGACAAGCCATTATTTGTTCAAAAGCATCTTGAAAACATTGAATGTAGACTTATGATGTAGAAACAAGCCATTATTTGTTCATAAGCATCTTGAAAACATAAAATGAAGACATGACTGTGTTGCGAAAATAAATGCATCCTGCTACAATTGACCAAGTATTCAAACAATCTATCTCTGAAGCTATCATGCCCAACCATTTATATAAACATGTTATATAACATCTATCATTTAATAATTCAATTCAAGTAACTGAGTTCTTTAAAATCCTCAAGAAACATTAAATGACACTCAATTTCTTAATCTAATCAAGGAATTTAAA
>LPNX010699949.1:6175-92908 GCA_001517045.1 Pseudotsuga menziesii | reverse complement strand
AATAACAATTTATTTCACTATTTCACAATGCAAATAACAATGCATCTACAATGCAAATTATTTCACTCAATAGTTGAAAAATGATTTCATTAAATCATTTTTTATAACATTCATTAAACCATTCAATCATTCAACAGCTGAAAAAACCATTCATTAACTCATTCATTAAAACATTAATCTAGTAAATGGAAAAAAAAAATATCAGTAAATAATTCAGTAACGCATTCATTCATAAAACAGAGGAAAAAGCATTAATTTTTTTTTTATAAATAAGAATTACTAAAAATTTGTTTAGTCACTTCCTTTTTACTTTTCTTCTCTTTAAATATTTAGTTAGAGTCACATCTTCAGGAATCTGATCATCTATATCCCTACTAGTCTGCTCTGAAGGTTGAACTTCAGGAGAGGGGCAATGAATTTCTGCAATAATGTCAAAATATTTCATTAATATATTTATATTTTGATAAATACAAGTAATTCATTAAAAAAACATTATGAATGTGTGTTTTTACCTGCCATGTGCACATCAACATGTTCAACATTATCTCGTACTGGCATAACCTGTTCCATGTTATGATCTGCAGCTACATGCTCTATAGTTGAACTGTGTAGAATTAGAATTAATGTTCATCATCTACAATGGTCTATAAAAAACAGTAGCACATTAATAAATTCATTACTAGGATGAGAAGCATGATCTTTGTTTGGTTGGTCATGTACTTCATCCTCGACATGAATGGGATCGTTACTTTCCTGCATAAAAAGGAATAAATAATTTACGTTAGTTTATTTATAAGGAACAAATTGCATGAGCATTAATAAATTATCATTAAACTATACAGTTTTCACATACCTGGGCACCATATGGATCAACAGAAGATCGTGCAGTATTCACAGACAAGCTTCTCTGGCGTTCAACAACAGCATCAAAGCCATGTTCGAAGCCAAGCTTCATGTAATCCGCACTAGGCAATTCTTTGAATCGGTCGGCCTTCATATTTGCATGATGTCATTAATTTTAAAGCCTTTTTTTAGAACAAAACAAAAATAATAATCTGTATGATATTTGGATGTGGATTTGGGTTTTGCGATACATACATATCGGGCCGCCAAGTTGGAGTAACCACGAGGCCCAAGCTTTTGTTGGCCAATGTTTTCAATTCTTGCCTTTGTGGCCTTAGATGTGTCTGAGAGCCTAAATAAGTTTTTAAATAAATTAGTCTATGTACAAAAATTGATATAAAAACTAGTAATAATAAGGCTTACCACTACATTTTGGAATGAATTGCATACCTCCCTGTTCCACCTAGTGGTATCTTTCCTGATTTTCTCAGGCCCTTCTCTTTTCCATCTTCCACCAGGGCTTTCCACTCCATAGATGGAATCATTGGAGGGCACTCATACCGAGGGTTCTTTTCTAGGTGAACCCTATATTGGTCTCGGACAATCTTTAGATGTTTTCCAGCCTTCTGTAGTACCTTCGATGTATCAAAGGTATCTTTTCCGAACAAACTAACCAAGCGATTAGTCAGATCATCCTTTAAAGCTTTTGGCTGCTTGTTCCACATTGTGTAGATGGTGGGCCCAAAGATCTCCAAGGCCAAATCATATATATGTTTATAAAATATATCATTTCCTGCAAAACATTATTTCCATCATTAGTGAACATTAGAAAATATTATCGATATATTAGACACAAATTATCAAAAATAAATTGAACAATCTATAATGACCTGGAATCCTCTCTATCTTTATTGGAAGCAGTTCTTCATTCACCAAAAATGTACACTTTATTGAACCAGTGCTAGTCACACGAGAATATCCAGGAAATGCTTCCACATGTCTATCTAGCCCTGCATCCACCCCTTCTTCTACAGCATCTGTTGTGGGTGGGGAACCATCAGCTTCACCCTCCGCTTCCCTCGGCGGTGTCACAGAGTGCGTTGTCGATTGTTCAGTGGACAATATGGGAGCAGTATGTGGTGTATGTGGAGTGGTTTGGTCACTGGGACCAACATTGCCTTGAACACCACTGATAATCTCCATAGCATGCTGTAAATTAAACCCATTGTATTATAAGTTCAACAACATATAAAATCAAATATTATAAAGTTTTTATAAATGCATTTACATTTTTATTCGATAACTTACGTCCAGTTGTTTACGTTGATGTAACAACAATTGAAGCCTTTGTTTGAGCCCTTCTGTTAGTGGAACTGCCAATGTCAGACGAACCAGTTCCTTATTTTGTTTTTCCCTTGTCCTTTGTAGCACCCTTAATGGGTCTGTAGACTCTCTAATTTCACTATCTCTCATCAACCAAGAGACCTCTTTCTGTAAAGAGTTTTGAGGTGCCGTTTCATAAACGTTATCCCTTGTCTGCAATTGGAATATATAAAAAATTGCTTAGTCTTTGAAAATATAGTGTGCGCAAATAATTATATTAGGGATTACATCTAGGATTACCTAACACCTAGATGAGGGCGTGGTCTGACCAACAGATGGGGATTTACCTCGATCATCCACCTACAAAAAAAGTACAGAACATTATCACAATGAACGCAATATGTATAAGCTAACAAATACAGAAAAAAATAAAAAATAAACACTATGCTACATGTTTTATATGTGTACATTTTTGAATTTTTTAGAATGTGGAATTACGTTTAGGTTAAATGGTTGCCTCGAGTCTCCAGTCGTCTGATCAACAGCTATGGAGTTTCCTCGGTCAATCTGCAAAAAAGGTAGACAACATTACCATCATGAACGCAACCATAAAAATGAAATAATACATAACAAAATAAACATGATGCGTCAAGATAGACATGTTTACGATTTTAAAGTATTTGAAATGGAGAATTACATTCGTGTTTGGCTGTTGCCCTGGTGTTGTAGTCAGCTGATCAATAGCCGGTTGGATTCCATGATCAACACTCTGCATGGAAAATCGATAACATTATATAAACGAACCTAATATACTAATGAAAAGACATAACAATGTATCTATATGTCCATCCTAAAATTTAATATTACATTGGCAATATCCATGTATACCTGCTGCCTTGACTTGGGTCGACAAACATCTACGGAGATGGAGGTGCCCCTGAGAGAACCCTGCATCAAAAACATACTAAAAGTTACATAAGGAAACATGAAATTAAGTAGATAATTTCAATTATATGCTAACAAAAATTCATATAGATGTTATAATAATTAATAAAAGGACTTATAAGTTGTTTGTTGTACCACAACCATACTAACATTGTTTGTATTTACACGGTTCAAATTGTAATCAATAAGAAGTTCTTTGCCAGGAGCTATTGATTTAATTGCACATACAAAGACATGGTTTCCTTCACACGACTCAAATATGCAGTTGGGTCGCTTTAATGTAGACCTTGGTTGTGTACTGTTTATAAACCCCACAATATTACCGGTTGATTTTGGCCTTCTGTCCATGTACATGGTTGCTCCTTTATTTTGAGCTTTGTCTTTCAGTTGTATATAATTCGCTGACAACCCATATCTATGCATACTTCGTGTATATTGGACCAGGCACATCCAATCACTGTAGTTGTAACAGGGTCCAACATACTCCAATTCTGTACATCTACTGTATCCAACCTTTATGCCATCCATGCAAAACAAGCCCAATCCATGCAATGAGGACAGTGCAATTCTATATATCCTCTCATTCACACAAAAATTAGTGTTTACTTTAGGAATATCGCTAGGCACCCATTGTTTCACTAGGTGTTGGTACCTTAAGGGCATGTCGATGTCTCCCGTTGTCTCATGATCATAGGAACATGACCCCCCTTCTTGGAGAAAAAAATTCATGCGTTTGTCGAATTTTCTTTTGATCTTCTGACATTTAGTTGATCTAGCCCATGTAGACCTACTAGATGTCTCACTTTCCTCTAGCCTTCCCAAAATCCCTTCGCTGGAGGAAGACAGATCTGACAAATACCTGTTTGGTTCTACCTGCACCGTGGCCAAAAACAAATTTGGCGTAAGCAAACCAAAATACCAAGAAAAAAACGTGGAAAGACTTATAAGAAAAAAAACTTTGAAAGACTTGTAAGCCAATAACTTGTTAAAGAAAAAGCTTGTCAAGAATGAGTTTGGTTAATAGTTGTGGGCATTTGGTAGCCCTAAAAATTCTAATGTATGCCCCTCTTTTGGTTACATACAAGTCTCCATTCTAACTTATTGCTTGCATTGCCTTTTGCTAGCATGAATTGGGTAGGCTTCATAAGCTAAATAGTTTATTTAGTCAAACTCGAAGGTTAGATGGAGTGGAATAATGATTATGGGCCTCCTGCTAAGGCCGGGTTTAATGATCGTGCTACGAACACACCTAGCAGCTCTTCATCTGGCGAAGAAACCAGAACCCTACTCTCGTTTCCAGCTGTCTAATTTTCCAGCGTGTTCTGCACTGTGTCCGGGGATGGTATATCAGTAATTTCCAGTGAGGAGAAGATGTTGAGCTCTTGCTGCCTTGGGTCAACAGAGTTGTCTGCCATGTCTACCGGGCCTACTCCCAAATTCACAAAAACCTCCAAATTGAACTAAACTATCCAAAATGAAACGAATCGCGATAATGTCCAAATACACTTGTCATTTTTTATTATATATTATTATATATTATATGTATTTTATTATTATTTTATATTATATGTATTTTATTATTATTTTATATTATATGTATTTTATTTTTATTATATGTTATTTTATATTATATAAATTTCCATAATAGTATTAGGATATTTTTATTGGATTCTTTTGATTGAAAGTTGAATTGCCTAAAAGTGCATAGATCTCATCTACGACCCTTTAAGATTCATAATAACAACTATTGTTATAGGATTTTATTCTCCAAATGAAACACCAAAACCATACATCATAACACTATTTGGAATAAAACACAACTTGATTTGTGATGCTGGAGCATAGGCTCATGGAAACGAATTCATCCATGTCTTGATCAAATTCATATGAATTGAGAGACCTAGGGTCTCAACACTTGTAAATTATTTTATCTTGATTAAAAATTGAATAATCTGGGAGAGGACACTCGTCCTTTCCACTTGTAGATGTTTGGATAAGAGTTGTTAGTTTGTTAGTGAGTCATTGATGACTCGTAGGGGTCAGTTGAGTTTATTAAGGACTCTGTTCCTTAATTATAGGATCTATAAATAGAATTAGAATAGAACTGGAGGTTTATTTAATGTAGATCCAAATCATTTAGTTGGCTAGCTTAGGTTAACTCGAGGAGATTTTTGTTAGCTCATTTTGAGGTGAGGCAGCTCACAGAAGCTTGGGTAGCTCGAGAAGGACAGAGAGGGAAGAGAGAAACTAAGGGTTTTCCTAAAATTCACTTTTTGAATAGGGTTTTTGTAAAACTAAGGTCTGCATAGAGTTATGGCAGTTGGTTCCTGCATCACCTGCCAAGCATGTATTATCTCTCATGAAATGGACCAGCTCAATGAGTAACCTTCAAGCATGTAATATCTCTCATGAAATGCTGTATAAAATAGTGTAAGCATGCTTCAAATGATGCCTCAATGAGTAACATCCTATAGAGTGGATGTTTTAACCTTTGTGCACCCATGTTGAGCTAATGCAAATCCAAAAGTTTTGTACTCTGGCTAAAAACACAGTCTCCATTTTAATGTCAACACAGAGCATACGATGGCAAGCCAATGGGCTGCAACACCATTGCTACAATGGCGTAGCCCATGGCATAATGCCCCAAGCTCTAGAATCTTTCCCGAGTTAATTTACAAACAATAAAATTAGAGTGTCATGCATACTCCCAAACCCAAACCATTATTAATGCACAGAGTAAATCCCACAGGATGAAATCCACGAATCAAACCCAGTAAGTCAGCAATTCAAAACGCAGCATTAAATCTACTACACAGTCCCAAATATTTACCCAGTATAATCTTTTATAAATGTCAAATGAAATCATATATACCAAATCACATTGCAATCCTTACATAAAAGCCAATGCGCAATGTATTTACACAGTGAGGCATGAAGCCTCTTTTACAACAGTCAAACTATTAAAAATGTTAAATGGCAAAGTCGTGAGCTATGGCACCATTACAAGTAACGGTGCAGCCACAGCCCAAAGATTCCAAACCTCCCAACAAGAGTCCATTAAAAACTAGAGCAAGATACATTATAAACCCTGAAGGTAGAGTCAACAAGTGCCACATGAAACCCCAACCCAGTAAAGTTTTCCAACTCAGAAATGCCCAGAATGAGAGGAGGAAAGTAAATCTTGCTAGCATGCTTACCATGGCCATGAAAAAGAAATCCCAAATTGATAGTGTAGCTTGTGCAAACCCTGGAGTGTCTTTGCATTCACCTGCAGACAAACCAACAATGGCATGAAAAGCATGACCATGCCATGGAGAATACAATGAAGCAATGCATTTTTACATAGAGTCGATCTAGCTTACCTGTGAATCAATGGGGTCGTCTCCCTTCTCCAAATGCGCAAAGGCCACACTAAACCAAAATGCCAAAAACCATATTGCACAAGCAGTTGGTGACCATTAATGCATGCACAAACCTTCAGTTGGTGACCATTAACGCATGCACAAACCCTCACCATAGTTTATGGAATCAACATTATACCATATACCAACCAAGTCATATGTTAAACCCTCTATCCTATGGTTTTGCCACCCTTTAAATATCAATACAGACTTAGTACTTAGGACATGGTATTTATACCATAGTCTCCCAACCTTATGGTATGAGCAGTCCTTAACACTATCATATAATATTTACAATGTTTATCAAGCCTATGCAAAACTAGAGAAATTACATAATTACCTCTATATATTCACTACAAAATGAATGATCACTATAATAGCGACTTACAGATATGAGAGGGGGTGAGGCGCGAAAACCCTATTCTAAGTTCATGACCTGAACAACGAGTTTCTCATTTGTAAGGTAAGAGGGTTTGTAAATTGAATCCCTGAATAACCCACTAAATGAGGAAGGGTCTGTCTACATTCAAGCTTGTCCCACAAAGGAGCAAACATCACAGCGCGCACAAAAAACCCTTGTCACCCAAAAACCCTTGTCACAAAAACCATTATATATTATATGTTTTTTATTTTTATTATATATTATTTTATATTATATGTATTTTATTTTTATTATATGTTATTTTATATTATATAAATTGCCATAATAGTATTAGGATATTTTTATTATATCCTAACTTGAATAAAGAACCTTCACATTAATGAGGGAAGAACCATCTTGTGAGCATGGTGGTGATGAGGATGATGATGATGTTGATGATGATGATTATGATTATGATGTTCATGTTGATGATGACGATGTTGTTGATGATGATGTTGATGATGTTGTTGATGATGATGATGATGTTGATGACGACGATGACAATGATGATGATGATGATGATCCTGATGATGATGATAATGATTGTGATGACGACGATGATGATGATGATAATGATTATCATCATCATGAGGATGACGATGAAAATGATGACGATGATGACGATGATGATGATGATGATGATGACGACGATGATGATGATGACGATGATGATGAAGATTATGATGTTAATGTCGACGATGACAATGATGATGTTGATCGTGACAAGGATGATGATGATGATGATGATGATGATGAAGATGATGATGGTGGTGATGATGAAGACGATGACAATGATGATGATGATGACAATGATGATGTCGACGATGACAATGATGATGATGAAGATGATAATGATTATGATGATGATGAAGACGATGAGAATGATGATGATGATGGCAATAATGATGTCGACGATGACAATGACGACGATGATGATGATGACGATGATTATGATGCTAATGAAGACGATGATTATGATTATGATGATGATCATGATTATGATGATGATGATGATCTCGATGATGATGATGATGATGATGATTATCATCATCATGAGGATGACGATGACGATGATGTTGATGATGAGTATCATCATCATGAGGAAGATAATGATGATGATGACGATGATGAATATGTTGCGCCATTTGCATCATCATCTATGTCAACATTGTAAGGATTGGCCATATCATCATCGTCATCATCATCAATTACGCTCATTGTGTCATCATCGGAATAATATTCAACGACATTGTCTGCTACATCATCTGATTCAACTATTCCTTAGACATCTTCTGTTGGATCATCATCGTCAGCTAACTCAAGTTGATCATGCTCTTCGTCATCATATTCTTCTTCCAGAAAACCCTCTTCATTACCATCATCTAGGTTATACTTTACCGGCCTTCCCCTTGGATTGTGTCTCACAACAAATGAACAGCCTGCTTTACCTGGCACCTCTGAGTAAAATACTTGTTCACATTGGCTTGGAAGAACATAGGGCTCTGTTCCTGGCTCAAACAACCTTGTGTTTACCATGGTAAATCCATTATCATGTTCAATAATAGTTTTATTGGGATCATGTTGATTCAATCATAACCTGTACCATTTGAAAACGAATAGAACTGCCTTAAAGTATTTAAAGTCACACTGTATAATATCTTCCAAAGACCCATAGTATCGATTGAATGAGACTTCTGGATGTCTGTCTATTCTAGATGAAACATTGGTAACCTCAAAGATAGTCGGAACCCCAGAATCTGATGTTTTCTTTGTTTCATCCATTTTTTTGATCTGATATCTACCTCCATTGCAGACCATAGCCTTATGGTGTTTTACCTACAATAAGCAATACACAAAAAAATTACACAACCAATCAGTCCTTATGCAAAAATACATGGAAAAAAAGAACATGTACGTCAATAAGTATCAAACAAAATAAAAGATTTAGAGGGATATTTTATTAATTATATACTTGCCATTTTATCTTTTACACCATATGCCAAATCGATTTCCCTTTCTATTAGGTTGTTATCTCCATTGCGTTGTGCTTCTTTTACCAATTAAGCCAGACCTTCCCATGATATTCCATGACTCGATTGTGCGCATCGTTCAATCCATACCTTCATCCAGTCAATATTTCTTGCGATGTATAAATCAATTGCATCCCATTCTTGACTAACTGTTTAATGACAATAACCATTAAAATCAAAGAAAGGTGTAAATCTCCTGAACAAAGATGTATATGCTCTTAATTGAAGCAATTATGACTAGAAAATACAATTAGAATATGAAGGATATAATAAAAATCCAGTAGCTAATAATTACCTTTTAGCTTCCTCAATATACCTTTCCCCTTCAGTTTTTGCCCTTCAAATTTGTTATTGGAGTTCGGATCACAAATGCGACATAAATTGAGCTTTGACGCTAAAATAGGAAGATATTCACTAAAATACAACATGTTTTGGTATACCATATATCCTTCCATCATAGAAACCTCCGGATGTGCTAGTTGTCTCACCAAACCCTTCATAAATTTTAAGTGCCTCTCAACCATCCACATGGACCTTGAGTGCATAGGTCCACACAACTCAATATCCTCAACTTGGTGTATGAGGCATTGTTCCTGTGCATTGAAAAATGCCAATGGTATATGCTTCTGCATTTCACACATGGGACGAGGAATTTCTCTCCTCCAATACTTTATATCTTCTCTATGGATTTCTTTAGATGTCAACCATCTACAAGTGATGCAAACCAATAATGATATTTAACAAAAATAAACATTAAGTTACAATATATGCTGAAATAGTGCACAAAAAAAACAAATGTAAATTATTCTACGGAGAATTAAAGAAACACTAAGCACATGCAAGTAATCGCTAGTTACCTCATGCATTTACCAAGATTATATATAACTTGTTTGACATTATTTTCAAAGTTGTCTAGGAGAGAGAGAGAGGTAGAACATACTATATCAATATACAAACCACTCCATTTATTAAAAAAAGAGTATACAAACAAGAAAAAATTATATGGACATAACAATAATAATTACCTTGATGAAGACATGCCAATCATGTGTTTTGACCCCCGAAAAATCACCTTTTTTAGTTATGATATTCTTCAAGTTTGCACAAAAATTGGTGGGAAATTTAATTTTCTGCATTACTTCTTTGACAACATTGCTTTGTTGCTCCGTAAACATCCATGGAATTGAGTTTATATTAACTTGTTCTCCATTGGTATGAAATTGGATGACGTCTTTCATTGCATGGTTGCTTTCTTGAATGTCTTTGCACACTTTCACAACTTTATCTTTCTCCCTCAGCTCTAGTAGTCACCATAAGGTTTTAGTAACATTCTTTCCAATATGCATTATATCAAACAAATGAGCAATTTGTAGGTGCTCATAGTAGGGCAACCTACTGAATTGAATAGGATAACTTTTCATTCCTCGTGGAAGACCATTAATGCCTTCATGATCATGATGGGCATCGTGAATATTAGTTTATAATTAATAAATTACATCATATATAAAATATGGCCACTACAACAAACAAATCACAATAAAAATTAAAATACATAAAAATTCATATATGATGATCCATACGTACCATGATGACGATTTATATTGTTTTGCATCTTCCAAAGGTGAGGTGTCATTCTCCATGGTTTTAATGCAGTCTCCTACTTCCCATTGAAAATATTTCTTTCAGTTGTTCTATACTTGTGATTCTTAGAGAGGAAATGCGTGTACTCATCAAACACCTCCTTTCTTAAGCTTTTTAAACATCGAGATTTTATCTTAGGACCACAAACTGGACATCCAAATTTGTCCTTTGTCTGAAGACCTACAATCTTTACATATGGAATATCTATGTCAAATATAATCATTTATAAAATATTCTAACTACTCCATATCATTAAATGCAATTAAAGTGGAACTTAAAATTACAAACCACAAAATGAAGTTAACCTAGGGGCATCATGTATTGTCCATACAACCATTGCATGGAATTGAAATTTCCTTTGTTGTATTGGTCTAGATACGGCATACATATTTATTCCATTCCATAACTTCAGTAGCTCATCTATAAGAGGTTCGATGTATACATTCATATCTTTGACTTGGAACTTACCTAATTCATAATTTGAAGAACATATAAAATATATCATTATAGGAATCATTAAGATATATAAACCATGCAAAAGAGTAAAATAATAGATATATATATGAAATCAAGATACATATTATGACAAATGAAATGCCACAGCTACATTATAAATAAAACAGTTTTCATCAATAAAACCTGGAATAATCATCGACAACATTATGTGCTCCCTGTTTATTGACAACCATGGAGGAATGCTATTGTTGATAACAAAAATAGGCCACACCTTGTAAATGGATTTCATCTATGTAAATGGATTAACACCATCTGCTGCCAAAGAAATCCTAAGATTAAGTGGTTCTTCTTTAAAGTGAGGCCACTTTTCCTCAATGTCTCTAAAAGCAGTACCATCTGTAGGCATTCGGATAACATCATCTTGACTTCTGTTCCTGGCATGGTAATCCATAAATTGCACTATGTTTTTGCACCTGAACAGTCGTTGCAAACATGGAATGATGGGAATATAACGAAGAACCTTTTGAGGCACCTTTTTTGTTACTTCATCTGTACAATATCTACTTACATGACATTTCGAACATTCTGCTGCAAATTCATGCTGATTATAATATATAACATGGTCATCAGGGCATGCATGAATTGCTTCATAATGCATTCCAATCTCTTTCATGATGGAAGATAAATCTCGAAATGTGTGAGGTAAAATATTTGATGGTGGTAACAAAAAATCAGCTATCAAGCTACCAAAAAAAATTTTGTTATTTTAATAAATAAATAATATTAGCAAAACACACTTCATCTGTACATTGATCAATAATGAGTTAACAATACAATTATTAGAGGAATGCAAATAAACTTTATCACGATCCTATATATGTGATGGATTATTTTAGATACCTTAGCATACGTGTGATTGCAATGTTTGAAAGACCATTCATAACCTTCAAGTTCATTATCAACAATATAGTAGAGAGAAGATTTGTTTTGGAGCCTTCATAAAGGGGTTCATATGCCTTATCGAGAAGAGGTATATCGTGAACATCATCAAAGTCATCATCATTTTCATTATCAACATCATCGTCATCCATTATAATGTTAAATGAATCATGGATCAATGTATTTGTACCATCATCTTCAATTACATCACCAGCATGATCATCTTGTTCAATATGATCATTCATTTGTTCTCCATTAAACATACACGCTCCATGATCCTGCTCCTGAACTTGTTTTGAAAGCACTTCCTCTGGACAACATGCTATAGGGTGTCATTCCTTTAATATAAATACATGGAAACGTCAATAGATATACATTAATATATGAAAAAAAATACATACAATTACAAAAAAAAAATGAATATAATAATGTTTATAATGCTAAACCTACAAATGGACGATATTCGTTCCCCCCCCTCAGCGTGTCCATGTTCCCTGCAATGTTTTGTGGCTGTTGAGATCAATATTCTTATCCTCTTAAATCCCCTACATTGAGTACATGGACAATAACATTTGCCATTACCGCTTCGTTTCGCTACATCCCATAGTCTATCAAGCAATTGTTGGTTGTCTTCGTTTGGATCCAGAATATTTAATCTATTTGACATTTTGTCATAAAATTCATTAATGAGTATAACTGGTTGTCTTAAAAAATCAAGTTCCACGCATCAACCACGCATCAAGGTTTTGTCAAATGGAGAGAAATCGAAGAATAAAAAATTCCCGGCAAACTGTCTATCAATGAAAAAAAAAATTCCCACAACCGCTCGTTGAAGAATAAAACTAGTCCTGAAAAAGTCCATCGAGGAACAAATAATTTTCGTAATCATCCATCTCTTCTACAACAAACATGTCGAAATGTTTAAAACAATTTATATTTATAATGGACATGCGTCGGATATTCGACGCCTTGAACATAGGTACCGTTAAAAGTATGCGACCATAAAATTTAAAATCATGTAAACCTTAATTTTTTTTGGGTTCATGGATGTCAAAGATATAACATTTAGGTGTCGAATAACCGCCACTACGAGAGTCGGACATCCGACGCCTATCCGGCACGGATGTGTCGGGTAACCGCCACTATAAGCGTCGGAATTCCGACTCCAGTGTGTTGGATAAATGACGTCACTAGAAATATTTTGTTGTCAACATTTTGTAGATTGATTGTTGTCCAACACATCCGTGCGAAATGTCGGATTCTGTCGGATTCTGTCGTCAGATTTCGGGTTCAAATTCTGTAGTGTGTCAACAGATACACCAACCAATATTCAAATATAGAATTTGTTAAAAGGTTTTGTATATGCTAAGTTACCACCAAAATTCAAGGATCTAACAAATCCCATATTCAGAGTCTCAAATTAGTGCATATTAATGGACATTTTCCCTATTATGAAATGTATCATGAGTTATGTATCAACTAATTCAAAGGTAAGGTAGGACACCTTTTTTCAATGAGGATTTTAACAATGAGGATTTTAACAATGAGAATCATAACATACACAATCTTTAGCAATATATTTCGAAAATTTAAATCTTAAAAATGGAAGAATGAAAAGATCTAAAAAGAAGCCTCATGTCGATATAGATTGAAATAACGTTAAATATTTTCATATGAATTTGTATAGTTGTAGAAAGGGGTGACCTATATATGAATTTGTATAATTGTAGAAAGCTGTAATAAGTTCATTTTCTAATAAAGGTAAGTTGACATGAATGCATTTCTCCCTACATGATACATTCAAATTACATTAGATATATTCATATGAATTTGTATAATTGTAATAAGGGGTAATATTGTCTTTTGCTAATGAGGGTTAGTTGACATGAATGTAGTCCTATCTATTTCTATCATAAGTAGTCCATTTTGTTTACATTCAATTTGGACATGCCATGTCCTTGTTTTACCTCTTCTTTTGGCACTAAGCTAGTACATAGTATTTACCTTTCTGGTTAGACCAAAGTTTTCACCTCTCATATGAGAACCTTTCAATACTTTATTGGAATAAAGTATTCACTTTTGAATAATGATACAAAATTAATAAACATAATATATTTTTCTTTTTCTTGGTGCTATATTGAGTGGAGAATAAAAAATTACTAAATTCATTTGTATTATTGTACTTGGACAATATGCAAATTTTTTGTTGTACCTAGGAAATTTATATATCTCACATTTGAAGTTGTAACTAGACATTATGAGGGTAAAATTATTTTTGCACACCATATGTCGACAATTTTGTACTTTTTCAAGCTCCAAAAAGAATATAGGACAGTTGACTAGTCCATTCAATTGATTTCTCTTGAATTTTAGTTCTAAATTGATGCATTCAACTTCTACATCTTTAGTTTGTTTTTATTATAATTCTCTAGGAAGAAGGATTCAATAGAGACAATGTTTTGATCAAAAGAATAATTTTCTTAGTCTAAATACCTGATGGAGGTAGATTTCATCCTTTTTCTTGATTACAAGAGACTACAAAGGGATTCTTGGTTGTGAATTCCCATCTACTACTTTGGATATAGAGAATGGGAGAACAATAATCCAAATGTTCTAGCATTGAAGACAAAAATATTTGATGTACCAATATTGGAATAATATGTTATAATGATAATAAACCATTCTTCTTTATATATTTGTGTTTTGTAAAGTGTAAGCTAATTGTATGTACCTTTATTGGTTTATATTCTCTATATTTGTTTATAAAATGTTATGAATCTTTAATTTGTTTAATTGATATTACTAGATCATCATGGGTGATTCTGTATGATGTGAATAATATTACTAAATGCGATACACTAGCAAATGTAATACTATATTCAAATTGTGGAAGATTATAATGACCAATAAATGACTAAATGCACTTTCAAATAAATGTCTAAATGGATTACAAAATGACAACAGTTAATGACTAATTAAATTCACAAATATATGACCAAAATGGTCAATATAATAATTAAATAAATGACTAAATTTATCAACAAATAAATAACTAAATACGCTACCAAATAAATGAGTAAATATATCAACAAATCGCAACAATTAATGACCAAATGGTGAAATTAATGACCAAATAAATGGATAAATTTATGATCATATTATGAGGTAGTTCAAGCAATTTATGACTAAGTGATAAATAATTGATTTGGTCCAGTGATAAGTGACTAGTGATTAATGACCAACTCACTGTGCCTTAATTTTAGTCATTTATCTCCATTTTTTAGTCTTTTTTAGCCACTTATCACCCATTTTGTACTAGGGGATGGGTTGGAATCCATAGGGACACTCAACCTATGATGTTTTCTCAATTGTAAATGAGTACCTATTTAGGATTTGTTTTGGGATTCTTCCGAGAGGATTAGTTTATCTTGATGGGTGTGCATCTAGCTCTCAATTCCTTAGCAGTTTGGAGTGTGCATTCAACACCCATTTCCTTAAGAGTTATAAATTTCCTACTTGGATTTTTACATTTCTTTTTATTGCATTGAGAGTGTGGTGTTTTTATCCCTCTTTAAGGTTTTTTCCATTCTTTCTATTTGAATATTTTACTATCCACGGGACTCATTGCTTCTTCAATGGTTGATAGTGTTTTCTTCAGTTTGAAGCATTGTTTTGGTTCCTAAATATCACCTATTTCTTAATTTGTTGCATCATTGTGGTGGTTATTAGTGTTTTGACATTCTTGTGTCTCTACAACCTATCCACTTCTTTAAAGCTCAATCATGTTCTTTGAGATTATTTTCCTTGAATCTTATTTGGAGTTTTGGTTGGAGCTTTTATCCTTTTTGGATCTCCTACTATATTCATTTATTGAATTATTGTGAGATCTTTAGTTTTATCCCCAACACCTTTTTCAACAATGACAGTTTTCACAATTTTGGAGAGTTTTTTCCCTACTAATTTTTCTCATTTTCTCCACTTATGAGAGTTTGTACATGGATACCTTATCAAACCTCATTTTTAGGGCCCATATTTTTTCTCATTTGTTTCCTCCCTATGCTTTGCTTATGAGGGGTGTTGACATCAGTGTTTTCCAACACATCTAGGTAAGATTGCATAGGCATTCTCAATGACCTAGCTATTATTAGTTGTTTGTTGGGTCTTGTCAATCCTACGAATTGAGGTTTTCCATGTATCATTTCAAAACAAATCAATCAATTTTGTTTTATTTAGTTATGATACTCATCTTTGATCACGATTATGCGATAATCTCTTCAGTTCAACCTCGTAGCAATTGATAAATTCTAGGAATGTGGACAAGGTATGTTGGCATCATGATCACAAATTGAGGAATGCATCTAACTACTAAAAATGTGAATTGCTAGATGGGTAGCACATGTATAATGCTTCTTATAGAAGGGTTTGTAGCAAATGGTTGAAAAAATTACATTAATTGTTAATTATTTCAAGTATATATGCATTAATTTATTTTAATTTATGCAATTTCTACCATAAGGATTTTGATGCTTGACAACTCCAACTTGATCCACAGTCACCTAAGAACCATCCATTCCAAGCTTATTCCATTTACAACGCAACAACCGGCGAAACAAATTTTTAATTTATGCAATTTCTACCATCAAGATTTTGATGCTTGACAACTCCAACTTGATGTAGAGTCACCTAAAAACCATCCATTCCAAGCTTTTTCCATTTACAACTCAACAACTGGGGAAACAAATTCAAAGTTAGTGGATTTTTTGAACTTTAAAAATAAGATTTTAGATAGTATAGCCTTATCTTAACATGTTTGTTGTTCAATTGGGTTTAAGCTTAAACACGGTACTGTACCATTTTCTTTTCTAAGAGAAGCATAGTGATTCATCTTACGGCACAAAATTTAGTCATAGCTAAAGTTTTAAAGTTGCAATTGGTTTACCGCAAAAAAAAACATATGTATCTATTACTACACTCTATTTAAAAAATTAATGTTTGTAGAAAAAAATATTTGGCTTGTTGGTAGATGCATTTTGACCTTAAATATTAAAAAAACATTATGTAACAAGAAAAGGGTAGCCTTGCACAAACTTTGAGATCATTGGCAATATTTTAAAGATATTCAAAGTCAAACCACCATAATTACTCAAGTTAATAAGTGGTGGTATTTCAGTGGAGCTGGAGGATATCATAATCTAACACATTATATATGGTAGACCACTCCACCTTATCCAATTTCATTATTTTATATAACATGAGACACTTCTCTACGTCTCTGACTTTGTTTTGCGTGATACCCAAGAATCACACTTGAAACGTGCTGATGAAGATAATTCAGGTTTATAAATCCCACCAATAACCAAATGTTTCCAAGTCGAAGAGGAGCTGTGAAGGCTGCAGATAAATACTTTAGCAGCCTTTCAAACTATTAATGAATTGTTTTCTTATGGCACCTCATAAAGTCATGGCGGAGGAAGCAAGTGGTGTGGGCATTGATAACTGCAAACCAGAAACAAGAAGAGGAATAAGAAGAAGATATTTCAATCTTTTCAAAATGTGTAGCAGCGGTTTCTACTCCGCAAAATCGAGCGGGCGAGCAGAAAAGGTATCTTCCGTATTCGTAGAAGTAAATAACTCGAACAAAGGCAAAGCTCAGACGGAATTTTTGCACGTATGGCGGGCCTAAACTTCCTACGTGAAAGCTGATCCATTCAAGCTTCTAAATCATTATATATCCTGTTTTAAATCTTTCTGTACTACCGATTTGGATCCGTTAATACTCACTTAAAATTGATATTATGCACAGATAATGTAGTTTCCTCTTTTTATTTCAAGACCAAGCGGTCCCTCTCCAATGTTATGAGTTTATTCCTCTTGTAAATGTGTATGTACTACATTTGCATCGTTTAATTACTTCACCTGATATTATGATCAAGATCATACTTTAGTTTCCACCGTACTTTCCAAGATCAAGATCATACTGTAGTTTCCACTTTTAATTTCAAGATCAACCGGTCACTGTCCAATGTAAGGAAGTTATTCCAGCGAAGTTTGCATGTTTCTCAATTGAATAGCCTTGAACCTGGATTGAAATAACAATATCTATGCTGTACCAATGTATAAAGTTATGTTATGTACCCATTTTGGAAATTTCTCACTCAAATTATGTAAGAAAACGTGAACCCCACACAGATGGAATACTTGGGTATAGTTTGAATCATTGTTGGGATTCAGTGGATCACTTTACATCACAGTGCATAACACTGAAAATGTTTGAAAATGAATAGTATTCTATTTTACATTAAAAGAACAACAATTTCGTTTTTTTAATGAGTGAAACTCAAAAGTGGTCAAACAGAGTGCAACGTGGTAAATCTTAACATTATTATAAAATATTATTATTTTGCATCTGAAATCAACAATTTCATTTTTGATTGAATAAAAGGGAGAATTTAAAATAATGAATGAAAGGCTGATGGTAATTTTAATTTTTTATTATTTGTAAAATAACATTTCAAGTGTGAAATAGACATGATATTCTTTCATGGTTTCTGTTTGAGTGGATTGTTTTACTTTATTATGAATAATAGTGAAATTTAATGTTTTTATCCCTGAGGGTAGTGAGCTCCTTTATAATTTACTATGCTATGACCAACTTTATGTAACATTATATTAATATGTTTGTTAAAATAAAATAAAGAAAAATGATTAAATAATAAGTGTAGATCCAAATCTATTGATCTAGAATTGAAAATAGTTTTAACACATGCTTTTAAAACCATGGGTTGTTTAAGAGGTCTTTGCACATGGATTTAAAACTATGTGCAAAGCCCTGGTAAACCATATACAATAAAACCGTGGGTTGTTTAGGAGGCCTTACAAATAGTTTTAAAAGAAGGATTTACCAAACACTAAAACGATCAAAATTAAAAATTTAACATTAAGAAAATTTACACCCCAACAAATTGGATCTCTCTAGGTGCATTGTAGATACAGGTTTAAGATGGATCTATACTCTTTGAAAAAAAAAACCATTTAAATTTTGATGTCTTAAATATTTTATACTAATAAAAGTAATCTTTCATAAATAAATAATAAAAATAAAATAATAATGATGGTGTCTTTCATAAAATAAATAATAATAATAAAATAAAAATGATGATGTCTTTCATAAATAAATAATAATGATTAGCAACAGCCATATTAATAAGACTAATATGTTTAGAATACTAAGAAAGGTATATATTTGAGAGATTGATAAAAAAAGTTCCAGAGCGGAAGCAATACTCTGAAAACCAGGAGAAGTTGCAATGGTCGCTTTCACTTTATCCCATTTTGAGTGTGGCCGTAAGTGATGGTTGGATTAGCCATGTCTTTGATGAAGGGAATAGTCATGTTTTAGTGAGTTAAGGTAAATAATGGTATTAAAGGGAGGTTGAATTTATTACATTGACGTAATATATGGATATGTTGAACCATGGTAAAAATTATTTCGATCATATGATTAATTTGGTTGAAAAAACTGCACTCATTTTTAATAAAAATAATTATATTTGTTATAATTTTTTTATATAGTATATGTTTATCTCGGTAACTCTTAGGCAATGGATAGATTAATATGATGAACCTTTCAAGACATAAAATCAAAAGAATTAGAGCTGAGCAGACATGTCGTTTTTTTTCTTGAACCAATGGATGACATTAGCCTCCCTAGCTTCTCGAGTTCTTCGAGCTCATATGTGAGTCTTTTGATTTCATATTGAGATGGTTTCACAATGCCACAATTGAATATCGATTTTAAGATATGTTTCCTGATTTATGTTGATGTATTTGTAGCTTAGTATAGTAATGTATTCATTTATGTATTTCATATATTGTATTTGATTAGTCCATGATGTTTTTATCATGAAAATCAATAATGTAAACAAGTCATGTAAACTCATAGAGGTTAACCTTCCTTGTTGATTAGGGGTTAAAGTCTCGGCAGTTGTGGGGCACTAGAGAGTGAGCCTCTCTATTTATCACATAGTCATTCACACTCAATTGTAGCGCATGAGTGATAAAGGAGGAGCTAGAGTGAGCCTCTCTATTTATCACACACTCACTCACACTCAGTTGTAGGGCATGAGTGAGAGAGAAGGAGCTGGATAAGAGAGAATAGTTGTTGGAGATCATTTTACTGTCTTTGGGTTTTACAGCTGCCATTGGTGATTATTCTATCTCTGAGTAAGTTGCGAGGTTTTCTCCTTTACCGTTTCTTCCCAGAAATTTTTTGTGTTTATTGTCTCTTGTGATTGATTGTTGTACATGCTATTCTCTCACATAAGATCCTAAAAAGATACTATATATTTGATAAAAATCTAACAGTTTTCAAATCGACTTTGGTTCCGTCCGGCTCCTTTATTCACTCGGTGAATATGTTAAATTATATCACACAGAAAACTTTGATCCACATATTCTAATCAGATGTTAAATTAGATTTCCATCGGAATCCGTAGTATTTATTTAACAAACAAAAGTGAGAGGTAATATCTATGTGTATTCCATCGCCTAAGCCATACTATGAACTTGGTGTGCTAGGTTCTCTTCATCATCTTGACGATTGTCTTTAGAATAATCATTGTTCTTTTCACTTTCTTCGTTGTGCCTATGATAGCTTCTTCATCGCTCTCCACATCAGCGTCATCTTCAATCTGATCATTAATTTTTTTGTGTGAACAGAGTATTGGTCAATTTATCTGTTGCTCACATGGCCTTGGCCTTGCTGTATATAGACGTTATTCATGTTTAATCCTTGTGGTTTCATAGCTATCGCGTTTACGCTTATCGATGTTTACACTTAACATACTCACAAACCTTTACACTATTAGTTAAATCGGATAGCTGTTAAAAAGATACTTGAAATTGTAAATATTATGAAGTGTTGGCTGACTGAACGTTGTTTTTCTTTAAAAAAAACTATTAAAAATGGCAATTATTACGATATTCTAAACCACAAAACTATTAAAATCCCCAAACTTCTATTCACATACCATCTCTCACATTAACGGTAGAATATCCAGCTGTGACATTAACGATACAAGGTCCACTAAACATGTATTCATATGCTGACTCATCCAGTATTTCCTACATCAATACACCTTAGGAAGCATGCATGGAGCAATATGAATGAAGAGGTGGTGGCATGCAAGGAGTATACGGCCTGGAAAGCATGCTCGGAGGATTATAGTCACATGAGGTTCTGTATTATAAATGACGAAAGGAAGACATACACCAGATAAGGAGGAAAGGAACCCGTCTGAACATGTACCTGTACAAATTACAGCACTCAGAACTTTGATCCACATATTCTAATGAGATGTTAATTTAGATTTCAATCGGAATACGTAGTGTATTTGACATTAACGGTGAAGAGTCTTACATACTATCTTGCAATCTGAAATTTAATTTAACAAACTGAAGGGAGAAGTAGGATCATTGTGTATTCCATCGCGGAAGCCACCATATGATGAACGAGGCACATGCTAGGTTCTCTATCATGTTTCCTGTACCATTTTGACCATTGTATTTACAACAATCATTGTTGTGCAACCCGATCAGTATTTCAATCTATCTCCTAACCTAAATCTAAAACATGTAATATGAAGTGTACATTAATTAGATGCCTAACTACCAACTGTACATGAAGTGTACATTAATTAGATGCCTAACTACCAACTGTACATTAGCTAGATGCTCAATTATTAGATGAAGAGTTCTACTTTTTAATTACCCTGACTCCTAGATGCCAAATGAAGCTCCACTAAGCCTTAAAATGATTAGAGTTGAAGTTAAACTAATAGTTATACAATCATTGAAGTATGCCCAGTACTAGAATCAAAATGATTTTCATTGTTCACTTACACGCTTAACATGGGAAGGATCCGTACATGGTTTAAGAGTTCGAAAAGTTCTAGGTTTACATCGTATTAGCATCAAAATTTACTCGGGTATTGGTTCTAAGAAAACGAAATTCAACATTCAGATATGAAAATATAAAATACCCTTCATGATTAACAACTTTTTCATATTCGTTTGTCATCATTTAGGATGGGTTTAACCATTAATTATTCATTCTCTATGCAGAACTCGATGCAACTGGTGGCATGGCTCCAAATGGCTCTTCCCTGGATTTTCAAACCTGTAAGTCCAAGTTTATCATTTAGTCTTCTATGTAGCAAAACAATGGTGGAGATTTCAGCGGTTCACTGTTGCATATGCTTTTCAGAAAGAAAACATGGAAACGAGTTTTTTTTCCGCTCATTGGGCCAACTGCAGATGTGGGATTCGATAGCTGGGAATTTAGTTTCTTTTTAACTTCTAAGAGAAGGTTATTTTTGACTCTATTATCTGCAACATCTATTTTGTCGCAGCTTAGGGGTTTTGATTTTTTTTTCTTTTGCGATATAAAGAACGCCAATGTGTGAAGAATCTGCAAACCTCCTCTTTGTTTTTTTCTTTAGGTTTTGTTGTACTCAGTTGTTTCTTTCTCTAATTTAATTTGTTAAAAGAAACCTATTTCAATATTTTGAAAATAAGGAAATTTGTAAAGAAAATGGATTCGGTGGTAAATGAAATCCTTGCCGCCCAAAGCTTGTAAAAAGAAAGGGTTTGTTAATAGTTTGCGAGCTACCTCGTTTTTTTAAGAGTTTAATCATTTTAATAACCTTCCAATAATTTACTTGTTATCCATTCGATTTTAACGAAAAAATAGTAAACAGCCAAACTAGTTTTTTTTGGTTTAAATCCGCTCCACAAATCCTGGGTTTTATCGAGAGCTAGAGAAGACGATTTAATCCAAACTAGTTTAAATCAATTTGCACTAAGAAAAATGATATTAGATTATTTCCATTACTGTAAATATCCTATTGAAAAATAAACAATGTTTAAAGTATTTATCATACCATTAACAAGATTTGTATAATATATAATCAAGGGTTTATGTTACTGAGAATCATATCCATCTAATTCTATAAATGAGAGATTAAAATCTGCACACCACCTGGTCTTAGGAATCTCGAAGCATTCTAATCCTGCAAGAATTCCACCCCCTTGCCTAGAACCTCGAGTTAAATCTCACTTTCTATAGCCTCAAGTTTCCACCAATAAAATAAAGACAATTATTTATTCCATAACCTAGCATCTTTACATGCTGCCAGACCGAGCCTAACATCACACAATTGTTCTTTGGTAGCTCAACACTATTTCACAAAAATCAATTTGAGCCTTCACCCCAAGTGATCTCTGGAAGCTCTTTTTCTGGTTTTTTTTTTCTACGTGCCTTCTCCCCTTTGCTTAGGACATTTAATAACAATAACTAACTTTCTTTATTATTGGCCACTTGTATTCATAAAGAAGAGTGTAGATTTAGTTACTTCCTTAACTCAAGTTTGTGTCAGTTACTGCATGGCTACTAACTTCCATAATCAAAATTATATTTATATTTAAAAGTAAATTTCTAGTCTCCATTACACACATAGATTAAATAAAATTACAATCGCATAACATGTTACGAGGGGTATTACAATTCTTCCCTCCTAAAAAATTTGCAGCGTCATCGGTGCTTAATCGGTCTTATCATAATCTTGAAATAAAATAGGAAACACTTTTCTCATAATTTCCTCTCTTTCGCAAGTAGCCTCTTTTGGTGTATAGTGTTTCCATTGTACTTTAACTTGTACAATGGTTTGTTTTTGAATCTCAATTTTTCTCTTGTCTAGAATGCACATTGGTTCCGTGTGAAATTCACCCTCAGGTTCCACCTGTACATTATTTCAATTAATGAATTGAGATTGATCAGCCACATATTTTTTTTAATAAATAATTTATATGGAAAACATCATGAATTTTTATGTAAGGAGGTAAGGCCAATTCATAACCTATAGGTCCTATTCTAGCCAATATTTCAAAAGGTCTCACATATCTGGGTGCAAGTTTTGCATAGAGGCATGTTCTTAGCTTGCTTTTCTTCAGTTTCACTCTCACAAAAACATGTTCTCCTACTTTGTACTCTTTAGCAATTCTCTTCCTAACTGCATATCCTTTCTTCCTATCTTGTATTTCTTTTAAGTTTTGTTTTATTTGTCATATCATTGTCTCCATCTGTGCCAACATAACTAGTCCTAAAAACATCCTATATTCATGATTTCCCCAACTCAAAGGCACTTTACATCTTCTTATATTCAACACTTCAAAAAGACTCATTTTAAAAGATGCTTGATAATTATTGTTATATGCAAATTGCACTAAAGGGATATAATTCTTCCATTTACTTGTATGATTCATCACATACATCCTTAACATATATTCTAATACTTGATTCACTCGTTTGGTATGCCCATCTGTTTGCGGATGATATCATGTACTGAAATTCAAATTTGTATCCATACCCTTAAATAATGATGTCTAGAACCTTGAGGTAAATTTTGCAGAGTCACGATCAATGATAATTATTTTCGGTATCCCATGAAGTCTGAAAATCTCTTTCATGAATATATCAACAATGTTTATGGCCTTATAAGTTGAGTTTACAGGTATAAAATGCGTTTCTTTACTTAACTTATATATTACCACCATAATGGAATCATTATGCTTCTTTGCTCTTGGTAATCCTGTAATAAAATCCATAGTTATAGTTTCCCATTTCTATTCAGGAATGGGCATTAGAGGAAATTTCAATTTAAAATGGGCCTTCCAAAAACAATACAAATTCCATGTCATCATGTATTAGCCAATCAAAATGCTTTAAAATTCAAATAGGGATCACCTCTTAAACAAATTTTAAATATAAATTTGGGGATAGGTATCATAAAAAAGACTACTTTTCTTGTTCGTATTTTTGACATATCTCCATGTGTGTTTACTCAAATTTAGACCGGGAGAGCTCATTGGATGTAGAATTGAATTCCGCATCCAAAGAGTACCCACACGGCATACTTTTGATGGGCCTTGCTACCAAAAAAAAAAATACCTGAAAAAACATGATGATGACATCATCATCACATTTTTTCAGGTATTTATTGTTTTTTGGGTAGCGGGGCCCATCAAAAGTATGTCGTGTGGGTACTCTTTGGATGCATAATTCAATTCCGCATCCAACGAGCTCTCCCAATCAAAATTTGAGTAAAAACACAGGGATATATATAAAAAATACGAACAAAAAAAGTAGTTTTTTCTTTTCTTCCTCCAAAATCAATAAATATTATTTTATTATTTTATTAATTTTCCTTAGGAGGCCCATTTTGAGTTGAAATTTTCTCTAATGTAGAAGCTGCAATAATCTAGTTGGATGTTGATGAACAACTTTAACCCTTTGACAAGTAAAGCACCTATATACATATTCAACAACTGCTTTCTTCATATTTGGCCAATAAAAATATTTCTTTAAGGCAGTTATAAACTTATGATATCCAGGATGTCCTTCATAAGGATTATTGTGTAATTCTCTTAAAATGGTATGTTTTATGTTAGACTAATTTGGTACATAAATTTAGTTTTTGAAATGTAGAAATTCTTCTGTATCAATCTGGTACATACTATCCTCGGTACCAATGATTCTGTGTTTGCATATTTCTATTAATTTTTATATTCATCATCACTATTTGACACTATTTCAACAGATTTTTAAATTCTGATTCATATTCACTAACTAGCACAAAATGCATCCCATGTTGTTGTCAGCTTAGTGCATATGCTACTATGATTTCCTTCCCTATTATGTGTCTGATTTCAAAATCATACTCACTCAGGAATGAAATCCATGTAGCCTAACATGCATTCAATGTTTTCTAATCAAATAGGTATTTTAACCCAATATGATCGGTTAGCAACATAAATTTATTTCCTACCAGATAACGTCACCAAATTATAAGAGCATGGATAATAGGTGCCAACTCCATATCATGTACTACATAATTTTTTTCATTCTCTTTTAAGTTTGTTGATTCATAACAGATTACATGACCTTCTTGAGTTAAAAACCCTCCTAAAGCCTCCTTACTTGCATCAGTGCATACTACAAAATCCTTGTTTGGATGAACAATTCTTAATATTGGTGTCGTTGTCAATAAATATTTCATTTATCAAAACTATCTTGAGATTGTTGGCTCCCAATAAATCAAATACTTTTCTTTTGAAGGGTTGTTATAGGATGAGCTATTCTAGAAAAAAATTCTATAAATATGCGGTAATATCCTATTAACCCCATGAACGATCTAATATCATGTACGTATTTTGGTACTGGCCATTCCAGTATTGCCTTGATTTTAACAAGATCAAGCACCAGTCATTTTTCTGAAATAACATGTCCCAAGTATTGTACTTCTCTTTTGTAAAAATCACATTTACTAAGTTTCATGTATAATTGATGTTCTCTAAAAGTTTTCAAAACATTCCATAAATGATCCTCATGCTCTACCTCATTCTTTGAATATATTAAAATGTCATAAATAAATACTAGTACAAATTTATCCAAAAATTTACTTAGCACATTATTCATCATATTCATGAATGTTGCAGGGGCATTTGTCAATCCAAAAGGAATTACTACAAATTCATAATGTCCATATCTTGTTCTAAAGAGTTTTTATGGATATCTTCTTCCTTAACCTGTACTTGATGATACCCTAACTTGAGATCAATTTTTGAGAAAAATTTTGCTCCACCAATATGATCGAACAGATCATCAATTCTTGGTAAAGGATACCTGATTTTAATGATCATATTATTTAATTTTTTGTAATCAATGCACATTATAAAAGTACCATCTTTCTTTTTTACAAATAAGAGTGGTGCTCCCGAAGGTGAAACACCAGGCCGGATATACCCCTTGTCAAGTAATTCTTGTAATTGCATCCTTAATTTTTTCAATTCTAGAATACTCATACGATATGGAGATCTTGATATAGGTGTTAACCATGGAATTAGGTCTATGGTAAAGTATAAATCTCGCTTAGGTGGTAATTCCTGTATCTCATCATGAAATACATCTTGAAATTCCTTAAGGACAGAAAATTGTTCCAACACTTTTTTTTACTTTTTGGGATCAAATTCCTTAATTTTGATCGCATAAAGTTGACATCCCTTCTAATACACTTTTTAAGTTGTACCACTAAGATTTTTCATGTAGATATAGGTCTATAAATCCCCTTTACTATATTATACTTTCCTTCCTCATCTACACAATCAAAAATTTTATGCAAACGATTGATAATGGTTTTCTGAGATTCTAGCCATCCATGCTAATCAAAATGTCATATAATCCTAAAGGAAGTATATTTAGGTTAAATAAGGTTTCTATTTCATTAAAACTCAGTATGCAATATTTAACCAATTATGTAACTTTCATTTTTACTCATGTTGCCAATTGTACCAACCATGCATTTTTTTGTTTTCCCTTAGGAAGTTTACATTTTTCAATTACTCTTGGTGCAATGTAACTTAAACTGGTTCCTCAATCGATAAGTATGGAAATACGTGTATTCAATATATATTGACGAAAACCCACAAACAAAGCCTCGTCGACAGGGGTTCTCACTCTGTCGATTCCCAACCAGTGCGATCTCCCTGAGCACCGACCTAGACAAGTTTTACCCTGCCTGACGACATCTATAGAGCGGGCAAAGTCTCACCCAAGATATTCAAGGGAGAGTTGTAAGAACCAAATTTCTAGAACTAAGAAGGGAAGATATGGAATCCGATGGTTAAACAACATAACTATCAGATCACAGAACTAAGACAATTATCATTAATTCATCTTCATAACTACCGATCTACTAGATCACATCATTTATCAGAAATGCAACAGAACTAGAATAGATCACATCATTAGTTTATTACAGGAACATCAATAAATCATTATAGATTCAACACGCTTCTCATTGATATCGCAGCAGAGAAAATAGGAAAACAGAAGACAATATTTATGCAACAACCGTCATATCATATTAATTCTGCATAATAGATCCAAAATAGACAATTCTTCTCCACACCGAGAGACCAAATACATCCCAAAAATCCAGATAGATCGCAGATAAAAAAGAAGACTCATCAAAACCATAGACAGATCACACCATATCTCATACTTCATGCGATTATCCCCAACCTCTGATAACTCGTGGTTTCTATGTTGATGTCTATTACAATTGCAAAACTAGCTCTATATATAGGCTTGCGCCTTTACATCGAAGGTCCACTTCTAACTAACTTATAACCACTACTGACCTATGTCCACAAAACCTGGTCAATTAATGCATTAAATATAAAAAGTGGTTATTTTTCCACCAATTGTGTTGATATGGCCTTACACGGTGTTGCATGAGCTTGCACAACTACCATGATGCTGTGCAACTCACTTACAAAAACCCCTGCCAGCAGTCCCCCAACATAGTCTTATGGCTCATCCTCGAGCCACGTCAGGTTGACAGGGTATATGCCGATTTCCTAGCCTTGAAATCTTGAAACTGCTGCGAGATATCGTAAACATGGAGCTGGAATTTGTCAGTAGCGCTTTGACAGTTAAGAAAATCCTACTGCACAGGGTGGGCTATCCCGACCTTGCCATCGACCATTTGCCAATTTTCTTGCACCACCTGTAGTGTTGTGACTACTTTGACAACCAGCTTCCCACCAACTTCTTGGAACTCATTCAACTGGGCACGGTGACTTTGTTGGCATTCTTGGGCATGGGTAGCTCTCTGCTGTAGGTAGTTCAAATCTTTAGACCACGTGATATGTACCATGAGTGGTAGTGCTTGCAACGTCGCCTTCAGTGTCGTCAGTTGTCCTTGAGCTTCTTGTGCCTACATGGTCAGCTGGTCAAGCTACTCATCTTGGACAAAGCTTTGCCAGAATTGCGTCGTTGCCTCAATGATTGTCTTGGCCTCTTACTCCATGGTTTCAAATTGGGTCGCTATCTCTTCAATGGAAGTCTTCCATTCAGCAACCTGCTCCAGTGGTGTCTCTGGATGGACCAGGGCATTGAGAAATAGGTTGGTGTCTTGAAGTTAGGAAATAACTTCCCCAAGTCACTTGGCCTTAGTGACTGCCGTAAGCTCGATCGTGTTCTCAAAAATATGTTGACATGCCTCATCGACAGCTTGCTCGACCTCGCCAACACTGGTGCACAGCTGTGTCTTCTCAATGATGAGGCGGTCTTGCTCCTTCTTCAGCTCAGTAATTTCCTCGACATCCTTGTGCTATAGCTCATCCTACGCTGCCTTCAATGCATCGATCTCTCATACCTTCTCTTTCACCAGCTACACCCTGACCTGATGTAGCTCCTCTGGTTCTTTCTGCAACTTCTCGACCGTGCTCTACGACTATACATATCCATCAATCAGCTCCTTTTGTATATCCTCCAACTCATGGGTAGAAAAATGTTATAGCTCCACCAGTACTTGAGCTGATAACTTGTTTAGATCCAAGGCAATGCTCTAGATCGGCCACAGAAACTGGTTCACTTCTTCATTACCCATGTCGATCATAGTTGGGGGACCTTGAACGTTCCTAGCCTGGGGCTCGGTGCTGATCAACGAGACTTCCTGCATCACATGTCTCATGGATGTCTACCTAGAAACAATATCAAAAATGGAATTCAACCTATCTCTTACCACACCAAACTCTTCATCACTGGACTCTCGGATCACCTGTGTCATAGCCTCAGAGGAGTTAGTGACCACTTTGATGAGCCACTGTAGTTGGTCCTCCATCCCTGACCAGATACCGCTGCCTACATCGTATTCCTGGCACCATTTGGTGTGAGTCTCCTCTCGCATGCGCTGTGCTTCGGCCTGAGGGTCCGTCGACAACTCATTATTAGAGTCAAGAACACTTTGCTCCTTCTGGACAGGCTCGTCCGAGGCATTAGGTGGAAGCTCCTTTGATTGTTCCTCCTGACTCATAGGGTTGTGCCATTCAGCCAACCACTCCTAAATGATGGCATCCAATTCTTTGTCAGTGACTTTATAGGCGATAGCTACCCACTGCTTATCAGGGTCCCACCGTTCTTGGACATAAATTGAGTGTGTCCTAATAGCAAACTAAATAAGTCACTGATACTTGGTTGCTGCGTAATTAGATAAGCAAGAAAATTTGATAGCTATAGCTTGCGGCACTTCCCAATAAACCCAAAAGTGGATTACACAGTCCACCTGTTGACTGGGCTCTTCAACCCACCACAAATTCAGATGTCATGTGCTGTGGCACACCTTCACCGCATCAACTACCATTGGTTGATAATCTTTGGGTTCCATCCATGCGACAAACGCAATGAGAATTAATAGCCAGTTGTATGAAAATGGCCACCCTACCTGAGAAATGAGAGCGTCGTCAAGCAACTAATTGAGAAAGAACAAGGACCAGTTCATTTACACGCCTTCTGCACATTTCTGGGCACATGCAACCATGCCCGAGTTGCACTGGACCGGTCAATTCCCTCGAACAATCTTACTCGCTAAAATACATGCCCCAATACACACCGCTTGTGAATTGATGCTATCAATACAATGGGCAAAGCTATCCCACTGTAAGCCAAAGCACTCCTTCAATTGCTTAGCAAGTTTCTTATCAGTATCCTATCCACGGATATACTGCATTGGATCTTCCCCGGCCTTTGGCAAGCCTGTAACGCTCGCAATTAAGCCGAATGTGACCGGAATGGCCTCCTTCAACCAGAGCATCTCAACATGAAAGCAGACCAAGAGTTGTTTAACACATGCATGGGCTTCCTTCAGTCGCTCAAAGTGAGGCATATTGATGAGCCCCAATAATCCAAATTTGTCCAACCCGCTCACCCAAGGTTGAGGAATCCGCTGAATTGGGGAACCAAGCACCATCGGAACTGATTCATAGGGATCATCTCAGACATCTTTAAGAAACAACAAATCATGGTCCTCAAACTTCAACTTTATCAAACCATGGATGATATCAACTGAGCAAGTCATCCCTTCCGACAGCAACGAAAATTTTGGTGGATACTTCTGATTCTTCGTAGGCTACCTCAACTTTGCTCCCCGACACGTAGGAGCGACATATCCCAAGATATCATGAACAGAGATGTTTTTGGGTGCCACAGACTCTATAGATCCTAAGCTTGACACCCCGATCTATGCAGTCCCTTCTCCTTGCACTCTAGCCGAAGTGCGGGTGTGCCTCTTCTACGGCGGCATGGAACTGGGATCTTTAGCTTGCCGCTTTCTCTTGTAGATGGACAATGAGCCTAGCTGAATGCTCATAACTTCTTCTTCGATGGCTGTGGGTCGAATGGGGGACTCTTGCTCACTGGAAATATCAATTGCGTCGAGGTCGCTTAGCATGCCTCACACTGCAAACCTTACAATGCACCCAACGACTCTACCCCTATGCTCTACTACTCACCAAAAGCTCACAACACAACTCCAAAAATCGCACTCTTCTCAACAATCTGCTCACTCAACTGAACAATTCCTTCCTTCTGTGTCCCGCGAAATTTTTATAGGAACCTACCAATTCAAGCTCATCATTGCCAAATCTACTATCTCCATCATGACTAAATCTAGCAGTAATGACACCAAATTCATTGGAAATCTTACCCTTCTAATGGTCGGATCATCCATTAATGCATGTCTCTTCAACGAGCACCACCAACTAATTGTTTTAACTACATGTATTAATTACTCATTTGACCAAACCACAGCCCTGTAGCTATCGTAGGTGATCTCCTTTCCATCGCTACTAACTCCTATCCCTGTGTAGCCTCGTCCCCTAGGATCCTCTTGCTACTAGCTAACAAATTTATTTTTCATAGTGTCTCAAGTAGTGCGCAACTCTAGCCCCGTCCTATAGGGATTTAAGTGACTCCCATTGATGAGTGTCAGAAATACCGCACCATCTAATTGCTGTAACTAAACTCCACCTCCAAAAGTAATGGAATGAATAAGATATGGTCCTAACTAGTGCATCTGTAACTTACCTGGATGCTTCATGAACTTGCTGTCATATAACAACACTAAATCTCCTTCCACAAACTTTTTTTTCTTAATGTGGCAATCATGCCACACTTTCTGTCGGTCCTTCGCAACCCACTAGTGGTAGCCTACAATAAAATGGTCTTCTTCAAGCTAGACCGATTGTGCAATGCGCTCTTCTAATGCTTTTGCATCATCCATTCCGGTCACCGTAGCAATGCACAAACTAGGAATAATGTATTCCATGGGCATGGCCGCCTCTTTCCCATATACCAGCTTGAATGGTGTATGTCCTGTCATCCGTTTGGAAGTGGTACTATAGGCCCATAGCACTGCTGGAATTTTCAAGTCCTAGTCATCATGATTAGCATTACATACCTTTGTCAGTGTTGTTTCCAAAATTTTGTTGAATGCTTCAAGAGTCACAATCGCTTGTTGATGGTATGGTGTTCTTTTCTTATGTTGCACCTACAAATCCTCAGTGGGTGCTCTCACAGTATGGTTGATAAAGTGACTTCCCTGGTTACTCATCAATATTCTAGGACACCCAAACCATGTCACAATATTTTCAAAGATGAATCTTGCTGCTGTCGCAGTAGTACAATCCACAATTGGTGCAGCCTCTACCCACCTGGTCAGATAGTCAGTTGCGGTAATAATGTATCGCGCCCCAGTCCTCTTCCCTAGTGGATTAATAGGACCCACAAAATCCATGGCCCATTTATTAAAAGGTTGCAAAGTCACCTACGGCACCAACAACATCTCATCCTGTCGCAATGGTTTATCGACGCGCCGATAGACATCACAACTCCTCGCATACTCTATGGCATCATTATGCACCGTAGGCCACCATAGCCTAGCACGCAAAACCTTTTTCATAGTATCCCTTCCTCCATAGTCACCTCCCATGATTCCTACATGTGCTTCTTCTAGAACGCGTCCCTGCTCATGCGGTCAGATACACCGTCACAAGATTTCATTTGGTGCAAGCTTATATAACTGCCCAGCAATCAGGTGGAAATATGAAGCCTTTACTACCAACTGATTCTTTTGACTAGTCGACATGTCCTCCGGGGCAACACCAGTGGCTAAGAATTGAATGATTGGGGCATAGTGATCATCTGCGATGTCAACATAGAACAGTTGCACATCTGGCAATTCATCATCAATATTGGTCAGTTCTTCGTCAGTCTTAATGCAAGACAGGTGATCAGGAATAGCATTCAACCGTCCTAGTTTCACAACTATTTCAAAGTCAAATTCCTGGAACAGAAGCAGCCATCAACATATTTCCCCCCCAAAGACAGGCTTATTGACCAAGTATTGCAAATCAGAATGATCAGTGAACATATTGAAGTGTTTGCCCCACAAATAGTGCCAAAAATTTTGCAAGGCATAAGCCATTGCCAAGCTTTCTCTTTCAGTCGTTGTGTAATTTTGTTCAACAAATGAAAAATTTCAACTGGCATATATGATTGGGTGATCTAGGTCACATTCACCCGGTTGTGCAAGCATAAAGCCCAGCACAATAGAAGAGGCATCGACATGCACATCGAACTCCTTATTCCAATCAGGAAAAACCAATATGGGTGTGGAGGCCATCTTGGCCTTCAATGTGTCGAAATTTCCTTAACATTCCTGAGTCCACTCATATGCAAAATCCTTTTTTAATATATTCTCCATAGGGGTAGTAATCATAGCGTATCCTTTGATAAACTTGCAATAGTACCCCGTATGTCCCAGCATTTCCTGAAGCATCTTCACATTCATCAGCGGCGTCAAACTAAGAATTAGTGCAATATTCACTGGATCAACCAACAGACCATCCTTACATACTATGTGTCCGAGTAGCATTCCAAACGATGCATATAAAATGCACTTCTTAGAATTTAATGCAATCTGAAGCTGTCGACACCATTCGAGCATCAATCGCAAGTTGTTAAGATGGTCCCTAATTAGCCCATAGACGGTCTAATCATCCATATATACTTGCAGGAACTTTTGAATAAAGTCTTTAAACACAACGATGACTACCTGAGAAAATACTGCTGGCACATTCTTCAGCCCAAATGACATGACTGTATATTGAAAACAACCCCATTCAGTGATAGACGTGGTCTTATGACGATCCTCCTTTGCAATTCGGATCTAGTGGTACCCTGAAAATCCATCTGTGAATGAATACATCTCTTGAATGCCTACTCCCTCAAGGACCCCATTTGTGAAAGGAGTCAGGAATGAATCATGCACGCATGCATCATTCAACTTTCTTAGGTCGACGCAAATGCAGATTTCATCGGTCTTCTTATCCTGGACCACCATAGGGCTTATCCACTCTGATTCTTCTACAGGCTCGATGATCCTAGCATCCAGCATCTGGTCTATCTCAGCGTTCACATGGTCCTTGTATCGTGGGTTCAGTCAATATGGCCTTTGCTGTACAAGTTTTGCATCTGGTTTCAACAAGATTTTCATCTCCCCTAGGTCCCCTAATATCCCCTTCATTTCTCAAAAACACGTTGGAAAAATATCCTGAAATTCATGTAGCAAGTCCGTGATTTTGGCCATTGTCTCCTCATCCCAATAATCCCCGACATTGGAAAATTTTGGGTTCTCTTCCGACCCAATGTTGACTCTCCTGATCTTCAGTGGCTGACTCATCGAATCTGTTAGTATGTGGGGTGCTACGATGTCGTGACTTCCTTCTGACTCCGAAATATTAACATTTTGCAATTTTTCATCATCTTCAAGTTCCCCAGATAGGTTGTAACATGTCATTATGGATTGTATTGAGTAGTACGCATGTGGATCGGATGGGTATGAGACAGGGATGACCTTCAGCACTACATCACGAATCATTTGCAATGTATTATGTACCTCTGGGTTAGCATCCTGGAAACTAAATGTCTACATAAAGAAAACAAACAACTCCTCCCAAGTGGTTATAGTTCTACACAGTTCTGTCGCAACATACCAGGATCTCGACATCTCGTCCAGAGTGTGAACAAAAGTATGGACCCACTCCTCTTTGGTTCATGATTCCCATAAGGCCTGACATTCTATCAAATGATTGGTGGGGTCATTCCACCCATCATATCTCCCAGCATGATAGACGTCGGAATCGCCAAAGCATGCCATCATCAATCTCTGACATTGTTCCCAGTCATGGATCATCTTCTTGTGCATCACCAACCATCAGGCAGGGGTAGACTTTAGTGCTACATCTAGGGCCAATACCCTTTGGGGCTCAAACACTTTCTCTTCAAATTCTCGAAGGAATTTGGATAATGCTGGTAGCCCTTCATAAATTGGAAACTTGACAATCTCAGTCGCTACATGATAGAGAGATTGTGTAATTAACCCACATTTCCTGAAGGACACATCTACAACCTATTCTGCCAATTTTCTAGAGCATAATCAGAATCAGAGGAAGCAGAACTAGCATTGCGCCACCCAAGTTTTCCATCGACGGTAGGGTGGATATAGTCTTCAGAGATATTATAAGCATGATCCCAACTTCTACCGGCTTCATCCTTCACTAGTTCAATATACTGGTTTCCTTCCTGAGGGTTCATGGGAGTGATGAACCTGACATCCTGGTTCTCAAATGTCATGACCCATTTCTTGAAATTGATGACCCCCATGCTATCATTATCCCACCCAATCCCTAGCAATGCGGGTTAAGAACCTCCATCTTCAACTACTTCTATCACATCAAAATCAACATGTGTTTGCATACCTTCAATGTCGACAACTAGGTTTGAGACGTGACCAATGGGATGACCTTTTTCCTGATTTGCTAGTTGTAGCTGGACCAGCAACCATCCCAAGGTAGGATTCCCCATCAGCTGCCAGGTTTTCTTGGTCAGAATGTTTACATCTGATCCAAGATCTAGAGTAACCAAGTCAACCTCATAATATCTGATCTGGATGTTCATCCTCATCTCCTTGCTTGTCTTCCTCTTTTGCAAGGCGTTCACCACGAAATCTTTCAATGTCCTATCCTAGTGGTACAATAACATCTCAAGATCGACCAGGGCTTCGAGGTCCCTTGCCAGTGACAGAAAAATCTCAAAGAACTACTGCAAGGTACCATACTGCCACGATGATCCTTCCTCTACAGATGGATCGAAAGCAGATGGCATGTCAATAATCGGTAACTTACCCATATTTCTCCTGATTCCATGCTTGGCCTTGAAGAAGGTGTCTCTCTCCATCGTAATATCAAATTCTATCTTTTTCTTTCTAGTGAGCCGAACTTACTGCCGTGGTCCGTGTTCTCTAGTTGTCGCACCGACACGAGTGCCAACCCCAATGACGACATCCTTCATTCACGGTTCGGCTTGAATTGTTGCAACCATCAATCCTTGATTCATGTTCTGAGCTTGATTCAATGGCGGGTTCTAATTCAACGGATGATTTTGAGTCTGTGGTGAGTTCTAAGTCTGAGTTTGCAGTGGGATCTGATTATGCATCATCGACTAGTTCTATACTTGGAATGTTGGTTGGTTTTGAGTCTGTATGTTCTGCAACTGAGGAATGTTTCCATCCTTCCATTTTGCAATCAGCTGAGGGAAATTTTCAACATTATGCTTGCTGGCCGCATAGTATGTACACTGCGCATGAGGGCACTCCCTCTGATAGTTCTGTTGTAGCTGCAACATTTTTTCCCAAAATTCTAAAATTTTGGGACCCTCCTTTACTTTGAATTAGTCGGTTCTTTTCTTGATTTCAGCCTTTTGATTTTTGGTCTATGATTTGCTGAAGCGTCTTCCATCACTGTGGGTTACTGTCAATCGATCAGTTTTCCTCATTCAATGCTTTAAAGAACCCCATCTTTATTTGAGTTCATCGTTGTTTTGCATATCTTTCAAAGGCTTGTTGAATCGGGAGTTAAGTCACTGGACTCTTCGCTGTTGCGGGCGGACCTTTAATTCTACCCTCCGACGTTGCGGATTGTTTTCGGGTGTGGACTTTCCCTTTCGCTCTGACCGTTGCACGTAAGTTTCGTTTCTTTGACATGTAGGAGGGTTTTTGATTCGTCATCGGACGGGTTTGAAGTCTCCCTCGTCCAATGCTGCGGACAAATCTCCTTTTCGGGCGTCCGCCATTGCGGATCACTTTGGACTTAGACTTTCTTTTGCGCCCTGATGTGCGTTTCATTTTCTACCGGCTTCGTATCAGGGTGCTTGGACATCACTTCCTTCCCCGTTGCGGGCGGCATCATGCTCTGAGGATTCGCCGTTGCGGAGGAGTTCGGATTCTTGGTCATCCGATCAAGGTACCCGCTGACGCCCGATTGTAGTTCACGTGTTCTATTTTAGCCATGCGGGTGAGTTAGTATTGTGGACCATCCGCCGTTGCGGAAGGCCTGAGGTATTAACTGCCCGACGCAGTTTCATTTCGCGCCCGATTTATATGCTCTCGCACGTGTGGCGTTTTTTAATATATACGGTGCGACGGTATGGGTTTTTGTATTGTTTTTTTTATTATCGAGCACTATCGTGGTGAGCTTAGCGTTGAGCTGTCATGCCTCGAAGGGAGAGAGGGTCTAGCTATCGTTGTACCAGCTTCCAGGTGGAAGAAGTATTCCAATTGTCATCAACTCAGCCGATTCGCCGGATTTCCAGGTAGGTTTATTCCGTCTTTTCCCATCACGTTTGAGCGGTTATTGGTTTTCTCCCATATTTTGGGGTCCCCAGCGTTTTCCCTAGTCCAGCTAGGATTTAGGCCTGTATGAGTGGGTTTTATCTTGACCTTGGGTAAGGGGGGGCGTTTTGACCAATTAAGCCGTCTGCTTTTCCTCCTTTTAGTCGCTGCCTCGCGCGCACAAGGGTTGAAGGGTTTAGGCATAGATGACCATTACGCCGTCTGCGCCAAACCTCGCTGCGCGGCCATGATAGACAGGGGGTAGTCAAGTTTCGGGCATTGCTTGGGGAGTTTGGTAGACTATTGTTTTCCGTGGTGCATTCCCAGCCTGTAAACCCTAGCCGTTTTGCTTCCGCATTTTTCCGCAGCGTTGACGAGGTAGAAGGTTGGACCTATATTTGGTGGGGAGGAATAGGTTTTTGAAGGGGATTTTTACAGTCGATAGTGTCGCCTTCGCGTTTCTAACTGCGGCCTGCGTTGATTGTGCCATCCTTCGTAGCCCTTTTTTTGGTTTTGGTCGCCTAAAACCCTAGTGGGGTCGAAGGGATGTGTCGCCGGTTACGCTGAGGATAGCGTGGGTCGTGTTTTGATGAGGATACCCTGTGCAGAAATGTGGTTACGCCCTGCCGAGGAGAGCGAGATGTACTATCAGCTTAATGCATTTTTTCCGCTGCCAGTCGCATGCGTCTCCTTTGTGATGTGTCTGCTGGGATTTATGGCTAAAGTGTTGATTGGCATGAGCTTGATGCTTTTAATCCTTCTCTGTGTTTGCTAGGAAATAGAATGATAATTGAATATTGCACCTGCATATAATTTACAATGTTTTTGCTTCAATGTATCGCTATCATGAGGAAGTGGCAGGTCACATAATTGTGTAGGTTTAATCCTGGCATAAGTACGATTGATAGGCTTGCTCATATAGATTAGATCATAAGATAGTGCACCCATAGTCTCAAGGAATTATAAGGTTGAACAATATATGTATTTGTTGCATTGAACATTACCATACTGTGCATAAGATAATGGCACATTGCACAGTACTGCATGCTAGTTTGATTGTTCAGTATGAGAGACTTATGATTTGATTTTATGGACTGGTCACAATTATGATACACTTGAGAAAGGATATATTTCTGCACAATGCTCACAAATTCAAACTGCTTAAATGTCATAATGTTTTTACATTACAGGAAGAATTTACAATGTCCAAGAGGCAAAAAAGGAAGGCCCCTGCGGTCGAAGAACAAACAGCAATAGAGGTCGTCCCACAGAAGGAGTATATATATGAGGATACCCAATGTATCTCTGGTATTGAGCCTGAGTACAAATGGGGCGAGATATACAGACTGATTTCCCGTAGGGAAGTCCCAGACACGGGTCTTGAGGAAGAACCTATTTACGCCAACATTGAAAAATCCGCCATCATGAAGGTGGCTACCAGACCAGAGCTGTTCCCTTGCTCTGATGTGATGAGATGGATTCTACCACACACAAATAACAACACAACGCTGATGGGAAATGTTGAAGGTCAGGGCTATGCTGCATTTAGCCCTAGATATGTGGCATTGGCTTACCACCTTCCAGAGCCCCAAGTCTTCCTGTCAAACGATTGGTTAGATAACCTCAGGATGGATTTAGTGGAAACCCTGAGAAGAATGCTCTTACCAGGAAAGCTTTATAGACACAGAGCAACTGAGGACTATGACACAGTGAGCTTAAGAGCTCCTTACACGTTTATAGCCTTGATGCTAAATCAGATCTTTGGAAGAGCCAATGGTAGACTCTTCAAATTGGAGTGGATACCTCTTATGTTTCATGTGGCCACAGAAGGAACAATCTTCAACTGGGCTAGCCTAGTATCAAGTAGTCTATCTTCTTGTGTAGCTGCAGCCCTGGGAGGAGGAGAAGCCCGGAAAAAATCTGAGTTCTACATGAGTTCCATTCTGATAGACTGCATACTATGCCACCAGCCTTTCTCGGGGCTCAAATGTGTTTGGGATAGGGAAAGAATGCCCGTATATGCAGCCTACAAACTACTGGGGGCTCATCAGTACCACAGTTACTACGAAGAGATCTGTGAGAATTTTATTATGCCTCTGCACACCCTTATCTTCGGGAAGGAATGTAAGTGCATGTCTGAAGAGGCTATGCAGATAATAGAGGAGTATGGTGATTATTTCTTGACAGAAAACGATATGTATCTTAGAATGTTTGGTGGATCAAAAACACGTTATCTACTGCCCAAGTATGCAACGGATTATATAGTCCACAAAGAGGCAGTCAGACAAGTGTTTATTGATGGAGTTGGTCACTTCTTGTTCCAAAAAAAGAAGACTGCCTATCGACCTCTACCATTTAAGCTAGGCAGGTGCAGTTTCGCCAATGTGAAGCAAGCTGCAGAATTTATAGAGGAACTAGGGAAGTTCCACTTTGGCGAGATGACTTTCAGACGAAATGACACTCATGGTAAAGTGGATGAGCACTGCAAGAAACACAAGGTGTTTTACGAGTACACCCACCATTTTGATCGAGATGAATCTTTTTTCAGGAGTGCACCAAACATGACGGCACTTAGTAGAAGATTCAAACCAAAGCATCCCACCAAGGGCGGAAAAGGGAGTGAGTAGGATAAAGCTGAACAAGCTAAGGCTGAAGAGGTCACCAAAAGGATAAGAGAGGAGGCTCAGAGGCTTGAAAATGAGGCTGCAGAGTGGCTGCAGAAGTGAGAAGAAGAGAAAATGAAAGCTGACCAAGAAGGAGCTGAACAAGCAAAAGAAGTAGCCAGAGAAACAGAAGAAGCTGCTAGGAAAGCAGCCGAGGAAGCACAAAGGAAGCTAGATGAAGAGCTTCAAGAGCAGGAGACTGAGAAGATAAAGTTGACTCAGCAGCAAGCCTCTGAAACACCATCAGGGCAGAGTCAGGGAGAGGAAAACCCTAAGGTGCAGACCCTTCAAGTGCCCACTACCATCACTCCTACAACCCCTATGCTTCAGCTAGTACCCTTCATCCAGAAAAAAGGGGAAGAGGTCCTTGATTTCAGCACCATATATTATGACAGGGCTACTAAAAGAATAATGAGGAGAACAGAAAGAAACGTAGAAGCAGAAGGAATGACTAGCAAGATGATCACAGATAAAGCTCTGATGGTAGGGACAGACGTAGATCCAAGGTTTACTATAAGGGCTGGGACTGCAGCAATACATGCTTCAGAGGATAACATAGACAGGATGATGATTGAAATAGAGTCATCCAAGAAGACTTCCTCTCAGCTTAAGGACACCCTAAGAAAAGAAAGAGAAGAAGGCAATAGACTTAAGAGAAAATATGAACATGTGCTGAAAGAAATGGAGGCCACAAAGGGAGAAATCCATGCCCTCCAGATAGAAGCGCAGGTCAAAGGAACAACACAAGAGGCTCTAGAAAACGCGCAGCAGGAATTTCAAGATCTCAAGAATGAGAAAGAGCAGTTGAAGGCAAAAGTGGAAGAGTTGGAGGCGTAGCAGACTATCATTTATGAGTCCAATGCCTCATACACCCAGGAACTGCAAGCGAAGCTGGCATCTATGACTATTGAACTGGAAGTAGCAAAGGAACAGCAGGTCGATCTACAGCCGATTAAAGAACACATCCTGGCTCAGAAGGCTAAAGTGCTACACCTGCAAATTGCCGTGGAGGAAGAAAGACGCCAGGTCCTCCAGATTGATAGCCGACTGGAAGAACTCTTGGACACCGCTTCTTATTTTGTTGACAGGTCCCAAGAAATTCTCGAAGCACTGACTACAAGGATAGCAAGGGTGGAGAATGATGAAGAAGTCCCAGCAAAACTACCATCCAAGGATAAACAAGCCCTTAAACGGGACCACGATCTGATAGGATTCGCTATCAATACTACAGAGGACTTCCAGAAAATAGTCAAGAAGACAAAGGGAGCCTGCACAGAATTCTTCAGGACAGCCCTGGTTACCTACAACCGATGTCAGGTAGAGGCCGAGCAAAGGCTATATGAGTTCCCTGATCATGATGAATTTGTAGAAATATTGCAGAAAAAACAACAAGATGAAGAATCCAGAGTACAACGCATCAAAGCCATTAATGACCAGATTCTGAAAGATGAAATAGGCCACATAGCCATTAGTGTGCAGCTCTTGGAAGAACAGGTGGGATTGAACACAGCTAGGGTAGAGGCCATAAAAAACCAGGATGACAAGTTCGAGCTAAACATTCAGTTTTTAGATCCTAGCTCATTTGAAGGTCTCGCTGCTGAAGCAGCAGCGTGGAAAAAATTCTTGGAGAACCAAGCGGGACCCTCCTCATAAGAGGACCAGTCAACTTTGTTGTAATTTAATCAATTGTAAAAGGCTTTTTGGAAAAAAATGAAACGTTGGGAAGACAAAAGGGTTGGGAAGCCCAAAGGACACTTTGGGCAGCCCAACCAATTTTGCTTTTTGTATAAAAGTAGGAAGGGTAGATGAGAAAAGGGGCTTTTTCCCAGTAAGACTGGAGGACATATTGTAAGAAGAACTACTTCCTTTTGCAATAAAATATTTTAGTTTGCCTGTTGGAGAAAGAGATGTGAAGTTTCCAAATGTTATACATGGATGGTAGAAAGATGAACTACTTTATTTTTCAGCTTGTGTCCATAAATTGTGAGATCGTTCTAACCTTATGACCTATGTCTTGTTGAATGATTTCTGATTTAATTTGTGGGAAATTCACCCAGAGTAATGTATGTGGTTCATATAACAATTGGCTATCTGATTGTTAGAATATTTTCTTGTTCATGTGTTGTAAACATAAATATCAGCTACTTGTAATTTTGTTTATCATACATGGAAATAATACATTACTCACAAATAATCATTCTTCTAGCTCCCCGGGGATAGATAGTTAGGTGTTTAGATAGTTAGTTGTTTTACTGCATGGTTACATATGTGGTTTAGATGTAGGTGAACCCAAGACGAGAGGTAAGAACCTGCGCAGCACATTGTGTTGTTCCTTGCATCTTTATCACCCTGCATGTTAAGATAGGCATGTGCATTGCATACATTAAGTCAAAAAATACAAATTCGGGTGGACCAGGCCGCAACCGGTAAACCCTTGTTGTTACTTTGACCTACGGTGGCCGGATCGTAAACTGGACGGATTCCCTATATCAAACAGTCAACGGGATAGTTGGGAACGTTGATTGGGGAGAATCCCTTACTGTTGCCGCCTGTGAATTCCCAGGCCTCAACAGTTTTGGCGCTAGAAGGAGGGCCGCCAGTATAGGCTGGCTGTGGAGCTTATTTTCTCGAAACTATCCTACCAGCAGAGGTTTGAAGCTTTCAACCTGACCCAAGTACTGACAGTTTCCGTTATTCTCCTTGTGGCTTATCTATTTACCTTTGCTCATGGCTGGTAATCAACCCAATCCTTTGCCGGCATGGAGAGCTATGTCACCTCTGAACCTAACTCCTCCTTTGCATAACCTACCTCAAGCCTTTGACAAGCTCTTACCGAAGTTTGACCCTGTGGAAAAAATTGTTGTAGAGGATCACCTCCAAAGTTTTTACCTAGCATTAGAAGGGCTAGGGGCTGGGGAGTATGAAGATGTGGTCTGCAGATTGTTCCCGCACACTCTGAAAGGAGCAGCAGCATCTTGGTATTTCAGTCTGCCTGCTAATTCCATTCCTGATTGGGACACTTTTGAAAGGGTTTTCAAAGGTAAATACACAACTCAGAAGACGCATGCCTCATTGATGAAAGGGCTTGGTTTGTTAAGAAAAGAGAGGAATGAAAAGGTACATAGTTTCACTCAGAGATTTTCATTGTACATAAAAAAAAATTCTACTGTTAACAGACCTTCAGACAAAGTTCTAATTGAGTATTATACCTCAGCCCTAGGTCCTGAGTTGGCCATGTTTTCCAAGATGAAACTCAAGCCCACGCTGGCAGAAACCTATCAAGAGGCTGAGAGAGTAGAGGCTGAAAGTGAGAGTATAGAGGACTATCCTGACTCATTTGAAGATAAGACCACTGTAAGAAGAAGCTCACTGCTGTTTGAATCTAGAGAAGATCAACCACGTAATTCTCATGAAATGATGAAAGCGCTTCAGAAAATGTCCAACCGAATTGTAGATCTGGAAAGGGAGAGGGACATTTAGAAAACCAATAAGCCACACTATCCAAATAGGGAAGATAACAGCCAATGGCAAGTCCCACCTCCTAATTTGGCATCAATAAACATAACAGAAATAGGAGGAGATAATTTCTATACCTTTCATCAACAACCTCATTCTGAGAAGAAGTGTCCTCAATGGTTACATTCAATGACGTTGGTGATGAATAAGTTGTTGGACCCAGAATTGACTAGGGACAGTGGTAAGGAAGAAAAAGAGAAACAGATTATAGTAAAACCAGACGATGATGATATGTTTGCATGGAATGGTATTTCCCTGTTTAACATGGAAGAAGGCGTTATCGAGGCTCAATATACTCCTACAACCACCGAAATTGAAAACCTGGCCATTAAGAACAATGCAAGAATCTCAAAGGTTCAAGATTTGCAAGAGGAAGTAAAGGGGCAGGCTGATGTGGAGGCTAAAGATAACATACCTAAGGATATTCATGGAAAACAGAAAACAGAGCCACTCATTGAACTTGCCAAACCGGTGGAAGATGATGAGGAAAGAAAATCTGGCAGACTTAAAGAGGAGCTGCCCACAAAGAACCAACTTGTGGAAGAAAAGATTGAATTGATTAAGACAAAGAAAACCAGAGCTCTACCTTTCCTTGTGACTCTTGAAATTCTTAATGATAAGGTGCATAATTGTTTGGTGGATTCTGGATCATCCATGAATGTTATGCCTCTGGTAGTTTGCAGAAAACTTAATGGACAGGTAAAGCCTACTCTTTGGGATGTCACTCAAATTGACAAAACTAGTGTCAAATTAGTAGGAGAGATGGAGAACGTGATGATTCAGTTGTCTACAAATAAAAGGGTATGCCATTACATTGACATCGTAGTAGCAGACATACCTGATGGTTATGGGATGATCCTGAACCGAGACTGGATAGCAGAGGACTTCCAGAAAATAGTCAACGGGCTAGTTGGGAACGTTAATTGGGGAGAATCCCTTACTGTTGCCACCTGCGAATTCCCAGGCCTCAACAGTTTTGGCCCTAGAAGGAGGGATTTTGATTCGTCATCGGACGGGTTTGAAGTCTCCCTCATCCGATGCTGCAGACAAATCTCCTTTTGGGGCGTCCACCGTTGCGGATCACTTTGGAATTAGAATTTCTTTTGCGCCCCGATGTGTGTTTTGTTTTCTACCGGCTTCGTATCAGGGCACTTAGACATCACTTCCTTCCCCATTGCGGGCGGCATCATGCTCCGAGGATTCGCCGTTGCGGAGGAGTTCGGATTCTTGGTCATCTGATTAAGGTACATCCCGACGCCCGATTGTAGTTCACGTGTTCTATTTTAGCCGTGCGGGTGAGTTAGTATTGTGGACCATCTGCCGTTGCAGAAGGCCTGAGGTATTAACCGCCCGACGCAGTTTCATTTCACGCCCGATTTATATGCTCTCGCACGTGTGGCATTTTTTAATATATACGGTGTGACGGTATGGGCTTTTGTATTGTTTTTATTATTATTATCGAGCACTGTCGTGGTGAGCTTAGCATTGAGCTGTCGTGCTTCAAAGGGAGAGAGGGTCTAGCTGTCGTTGTACCAGCTTCTAGGTGGAAGAAGTATTCCAACCGTCATCAACTCAGCCGATTCGCTGGATTTCCAGGTAGGTTTATTCCGTCTTTTCCCATCACGTTTGAGCGGTTATTGGTTTTCTCCCATATTTTGGGGTCCCCGGCATTTTCCCTCGTCCAGCTAGGATTTAGGCCTGTATGAGTGGGTTTTATCTTGACCTTGGGTAAGGGGGGGCGTTTTGACCTTTTAAGCCGTTTGCTTTTTCGCCTTTTAGTCGCTGCCTCGCTCACACAAGGGTTGAAGGGTTTAGGCGCAGACGGCCGTTATGCCGTCTGCGCCAAACCTTGCTGTGCAGCCATGATAGATAGGGGGTAGTCAGGTTTCGGGCATTGCTTGGGGAGTTTGGTAGACTATTGTTTTTTGTGGTGCATTCCCAGCCTGTAAACCCTAGCCATTTTGCTTCCACGTTTTTCCGTAGCATCGACGAGGCAAAAGGTCGGACCTATATTTGGCCGAGAGGAATAGGTTTTTGAAGGGGATTTTTACAGTCGATAGTGTCGCCTTCACGTTTCTAACCGCGGCCTACGTTGATTGCGCCATCCTTCGTAGCCCCTTTTTTGGTTTTGGTCGCCTAAAACCCTAGTGGGGTCGAAGGGATGTGTCACCGATTACGCTGAGGATAGCATGGGTCGTGTTTTGATGAGGATACCCTGTGCAGAAATGTGGTTACGCCCCGCTGGGGAGGGCGAGATGTACTATCAGCTTAATGCATTTTTTCCGCTGCCAGTTGCATGCATCTCCTTTGTGATGTGTCTGCTGGGCTTTATGGCTAAAGTGTTGATTAGCATGAGCTTGATGCTTTTAATCCTTCTCTGTGTTTGCAAGGAAATAGAATGATAATTGAATACTGCACCTGCATATAATTTACAATGTTTTTGCTTCAATGTATCGCTATCATGAGGAAGTGGTAGGTCACATAATAGTGTAGGTTTAATCCTGGCATAAGTACGATTGATAGGCTTGCTCATATAGATCGGATCATAAGATAGTGCACCCATAGTCTCAAGGCATTATAAGGTTGAACAATATATGTATTTGTTGCATTGAACATTACCATACTATGCATAAGATAATGGCACATTGCACAGTACTGCATGCTAGTTTGATTGTTCAGTATGAGAGACTTATGATTTGATTTTATGGACTGGTCACAATTATGATACACTTGAGAAAGGATATATTGCTGCACAATGCTCACAAATTCAAACTGCTTAAATGTCATAATGTTTTTACATTACAGGAAGAATTTACAATGTCCAAGAGGCAAAAAAGGAAGGCCCCTACGGTCGAAGAACAAACAGCAATAGAGGTCGTCCCACAGAAGGAGTATATATATGAGGATACCCAATGTATCTCTGGTATTGAGCCTGAGTACAAATGGGGCGAGATATACAAACTGATTTCCCGTAGGGAAGTCCCAGACATGGGTCTTGAGGAAGAACCTATTTACACCAACATTGAAAAATCCGCCATCATGAAGGTGGCTACCAGACCAGAGCTATTCCCTTGCTCTGATGTGATGAGATGGATTCTACCACACACAAATAACAACACAACGCTGATGGGAAATGTTGAAGGTCAGGGCTATGCTGCATTTAGCCCTGGATATGTGGCATTGGCTTACCACCTGCCAGAGCCCCAAGTCTTCCTGTCAAACGATTGGTTAGATAACCTCAGGATGGATTTAGTGGAAAGCTTGAGAAGAATGCTCTTACCAGGAAAGCTTTATAGACACAGAGCAACTGAGGACTATGACACAACGAGCTTAAGAGCTCCTTACAGGTTTATAGCCTTGATGCCAAACCGGATCTTTGGAAGAGCCAATGGTAGACTCTTCAAATTGGAGTGGATACCTCTTATGTTTCATGTGGCCACAGAAGGAACAATCTTCAACTGGGCTAGCCTAGTATCAAGTAGTCTATCTTCTTGTGTAGCTGCAGCCCTGGGAGGAGGAGAATCCCGGAAAAAATCTAAGTTCTACATGAGTTCCATTCTAATAGACTGCATACTATGCCACCAGCCTTTCTCGGGGCTCAAATGTGTTTGGGATAGGGAAAGAATGCCCGTATATGCAGCCTACAAACTACTGGGGGCTCATCAGTACCACAGTTAATACCAAGAGATCTGTGAGCATTTTATTATCCCTCTGCACACCCTTATCTTCTGAAAGGAACGTAACTGCATGTCTGAAGAGGCTATGCATATAATAGAGGAGTATGGTGATTATTTCTTGACAGAAAACGGGATGTATCTTAGAATGTTTGGTGGATCAAAAACACCTATTCTACTGCCCAAGTATGCAACAGATTATATAGTCCACAAAGAGGCAGTCAGACAAGTGTTTATTGACGGAGTTGGTCACTTCTTGTTCCAAAAAAAGAAGACTGCCTATGCACCTCTACCATTTAAGCTAGGAAGCTGCAGTTTCGCCAATGTGAAGCAAGCTGCAGAATTTATAGAGGAACTAGGGAAGTTCCACTTTGGCGAGATGACTTTCAGACGAAATGACACTCATGGCAGAGTGGCTGAGCACTGCAATAAACACAAGGTTTTTTATGAGTACACCCACCATTTTGATCGAGATGAATCTGTTTTCAGGAGTGCACCAAACATGACGGCACTTAGTAGAAGATTCAAACCAAAGCATCCCACCAAGGGTAGAAAAGGGAGTGAGCAGGATAAAGCTGAGCAAGCTAAGGCTGAAGAGGTCATCAAAAGGATAAGAGAGGAGGATCAGAGGCTTGAAAATGAGGCTGCAGAGTGGATGCAGAAAGGAGAAGAAGAGAAAATGAAAGCTGACCAAGAAGCAGCTGAACAAGCAAAAGAAGCAGCCAGAGAAACGGAAGAAGCTGCTAGGCAAGCAACCGAGGAAGCACAAAGGAAGCTAGATGAAGAGCTTCGAGAGTAGGAGACTGAGAAGATAAAGTTGACTCAGCAGCAAGCCTCTGAAACACCATCAGGGCAGAGTCATGGAGAGGAAAACCCTAAGGTGCAGACCCTTCAAGTGCCCACTACCATCACTCCTGTAACCCCTATGCTTCAGCTAGTACCCTTCATCCAGAAAAAAGGGGAAGAGGTCCCTGATTTCAGCATCGTATATTATGATAGGGCTACTAAAAGAATAATGAGGAGAACAGAAAGAAAGGTAGAAGCAGAAGGAATGACCAGCAAGATGATCATAGATAAAGCTATGATGGTAGGGACATACATAGATCCAAGGTTTACTATAAGGGCGGGGACTGCAGCAATACATGCTTCAGAGGATAACATAGATAGGATGATGATTGAAATAGAGTCATCCAAGAAGACTTCCTCTCAGCTTAAGGACACCCTGAGAAAAGAAAGAGAAGAAGGCAATAGACTTAAGAGAAAATATGAACATGTGCTGAAAGAAATGGAGGCCACAAAGGGAGAAATCCATGCCCTCCAGATAGAAGCACAGGTCAAAGGAACAACACAAGAGGCTCTAGAAAACGTGCAGCAAGAAGTTCAAGATCTCAAGAATGAGAAATAGCAGTTGAGGGAAAAAGTGGAAGAGCTGGAGGTGCAGTAGACTATCATTTATGAGTCCAATGCCTCATACACCTAGGAACTGCAAGCGAAGCTGGCATCTCTGACTGCTGAACTGGAAGTAGCAAAGGAACAGCAGGTCGATCTACAGCCGATTAAAGAACACATCCTGGCTTAGAAGGCTAAAGTGCTACACCTGCAAACCGCCCTGGAGGAAGAAAGACGCCAGGTCCTCCAGATTGATAGCCGACTGGAAGAACTCTTGGACACCGCTTCTTATTTTGTTGACAGGTCCCAAGACATTCTCGAAGCACTGACTACAAGGATAGCAAGCATGGAGAATGATGAAGAAGTCCCAACAGAACTACCATCCAAGGATAAACAAGCCCTTAAACGGGACCACGATTTGATAGAATTCGCTATCAATACTGCAGAGGACTTCCAGAAAACAGTCAAGAAGACAAAGGGAGCCTTCACAGAATTCTTCAGGAGAGCCCTGGTTACCTACAACTGATGTCAGGTAGAGGCCGAGCAGATACTATATGAGTTCCCTGATCATGATGCATTTGTAGAAATATTGTAGAAAAGACAACAAGATGAAGAAGCTAGAGTACAATGCATCAAAGCCATTAATGACTAGATTCTGAAAGATGAAATAGGCCACACATCCGTTAGTGTGCAGCTCTTGGAAGAACAGGTGCGATTGAACACAGCCAGGGTAGAGGCCATAAAAAACCAGGCTGACAAGTTCGAGCTAAACATTCAGTTTTTAGAGCCTAGCTCGTTTGAAGGTCTCGCTGCTGAAGCAGCAGCGGGGAAAAAATTCTTTGATAACCAAGCGGGACCCTCCTCATAAGAGGACCGGTCAACTTTGTTGTAATTTAATAAATTGTAAAAGGCTTTTTGGAAAAAAATGAAACATTGGGAAGACAAAAGGGTTGGGAAGCCCAAAGGACACTTTGGGCAGCCCAACCAATTTTGCTTTTTGTATAAAAGTAGGAAGGGTAGATGAGAAAAGGGGCTTTTTCCCAGTAAGACTGGAGGACATATTGTAAGAAGAACTACTTCTTTTTGCAATAAAAGATTTCAGTTTTCCTGTTGGAGAAAGAGATGTGAAGTTTCCAAATGTTATACATGGATGGCAGAAAGATGAACTACTTTATTTTTCATCTTGTGTCCATGAATCGTGAGATCGTTCTAACCTTATGACCTATGTCTTGTTGAATGATTTCTGATTTAATTTGTGGGAAATTCACCCATAGTAATGTATGTGGTTCATATAACAATTGGCTATCTGATTGTTAGAATATTTTCTTGTTCATGTGTTGTAAACATAAATATCAGCTACTTGTAATTTTGTTTATCATACATGGAAATAATACATTACTCACAAATAATCATTCTTCTGGCTCCCTGGGGATAGATAGTTAGGTGTTTAGATAGTTAGTTGTTTTACTGCATGGTTACATATGTGGTTTAGATGTAGGTGAACCCAAGACGAGAGGTAAGAACCTTCGCAGCACATTGTGTTGTTCCTTGCATCTTTATCACCCTGCATGTTAAGATAGGCATGTGCATTGCATACATTAAGTCAAAAAATACAAATTCCGGTGGACCGGGCCACAACCGGTAAACCCTTGTTGTTACTTTGACCTACGGTGGCCGGACCGTAAACCGGACGGATTCCCTATACCAAACAGTCAATGGGCTAGTTGGGAACGTTGATTGGGGAGAATCTCTTATTATTTCCACCTGGGAATTCCCAGGCCTCAATAAGTTCTCAAATACTCCACAGGTATAACACTGGATTGATTCTCAACCTCTTCCTCCTCCTTGGCTGAAGCTTCCTCCTCATCCTCTGAATCCCTCATGAAATCCTCCTCGAACTCCTCCTTGCTGAAACTGAGGCTGGTCCATCTGCTACTGCGGAGGATTTGGTTGCTGCTAGACATAGTGCACAGCTTGAACATATTGTTGTTGAGGCTGAATTAGCAATGCTTGATAAAAATGTGGTCTTGGCACATACTGTGGTTGTGCTACGAGCCATGGCTGAGATGCAAACTGTGGCTGTGCTATAAACTGCTACTATGATTGTGACGGGATAAACTGGATATGGGGTGGCGGTGTATACTATAGCTGTGCTACTGGTTGTACCATCTGTGGCTGCGCTTGCATTTCCTGGGGGTCCTTACCTTTCATAAAGTATGAATCATATGTCCTTTTTTGGAGCAATTCATAAGCCGGGTCCTTACCTTTCATAAAGTATGAATCATATGTCCTTTTTTGGAGCAATTCATAAGCCTGACAGTTTTTATCATCATGTCCTATTGACTGACAAAAGGTACAGTATAGGATTTCTGCTTTGGTAACCATATTTTGCATGTATTTGCAATTCCCATGTCGATTCCCATAGACCTGACATATGCGGCACCATGGTATATCGACGCAGCTCAATGGGTTTGGTGCTCCTGAAAGAAAATAATTCTTGAATGTCAAACATGTATCCTTGGTGTGTCCATCCACATGACACCAGGTGCACTAAAGTTCGTTATGATCTTCCTTACCCTTCTTGATATCTTGCAGTTGGAGTGTCAGATTGGCCAACTATGCTTGAATCTGGTTCATCCCGACCGCGGTTTCTCCTATTGATGATGCTTCTAATTTCATCGTGATTTCCAGAGCCTCTCTCTACATTGCAATCTTTTGCTGCATTAGCGATTGTATGAAATGTGGGACAAGCGTGGTGATGAACCACTCCTTTTGTTGAACATCGCTCATCTTGAAGCTGACTCGAGCCATCAACGCCTTAAACCATTGATCAAAGTCCCAAATTGTTTCATTAGGAAAATGCTTGATTTCTTTCAACTCGGTAATGTACTGAGACTCAGAATTCAACTTCTTCAATTCTTCAAATAACCCCTTATAGATCTCATCCAATGTTTTCATTGTATTTCCCCGAGGAACCAGCATGAATCTCATGTACCACTCCAGCACACGACCCTTAAGGGTGGTTTCCAGCTGGCTTTTCTTGAAATCATCATCTACAGTCTGTTGGGCGGTCCAGATCACCTTGCACAAGAACCAGTATTGGTCTGGGCCATCGGTGTCATTTCCATGAAATATTGGTAGCTTCATTTCATTGTTTTCCATTCTGGGCCTTCTTCCTCTAGCTGGTACTCTACTGCTAGACTACTTGTTATCACTCCAGGAAACTCCTCTAGGTTGTAGCTCAAGGATGCTTAGTAACTTAAATATTTTTAGGGTTTTCTAATATGGATCAAGTCAAGTGCCCTATATGACCTTCCACTCTCAAGACATGCATGAAACTCAATCAGGTACAAGTCTTTTAGTTACCACTATTCAGAGGTTGACAATAAGGTGCAGGGATGGAGAACTCATCAGGCTGGCAGATTTACACACAAAACAAATGCATATAAATGGATAAATCATGATAAGGATGGTACTTATAATTCAAATCACATAAATATGCCAATAGGGTCACAACTATTAGTCATTAGTTAACTTGAATTTAACTTGAATACACATTCAAGCATAAGCACAGAAAAGACAGAAATGGAAGTTGAACAAATGATAACAAAAGAGCTTATATTAAATCATGAGAAAAATGAGAAGCTGACAATAGTATGGTCTACAAGTCCCCGAATTTGAACCCTTTCAATCAAATAAGTCTTAGGCTTTATAGCCTTTACAAAAATATTCAGATCTTGAAAATTGGATTTGATTTACTAAAAATAGACAAAATAATTGTTTTTGCATAATTAGGTCAAAAAACCCTAATTTAACTACTAGTCTATCTAAATGTAGAATTCGTTCACTGTTTGAACCTTTTGATAACTAAAGTAAGTATTGGAAATCACTACCACTGGTCCTCTGCTGGTTAAGTCACTATTTCACTTTGATAGTTAAGTGTTGGTGACCTTTTCTTCCTTTATGTCACAGCAAAACTGAAGTATACCTTGATGTTTTCTTCAGCGTCGTTCATCTTTATACTTTGTCCATGAGCCATTCATGTTCATCCAAAACTGGTCCTTCGTGTCCAAATTTGATCTTATGCCTCTTTATTCTTTCGTTGGTTAAGAGGCCAAAATATCAAAATTGTTAGCTACTGAAAGCGGTGCTTTTAGTGGCTAATGAACTGCCTCAGTGTCCGCCTAAGCCACCGAAATCCTGGTTCTTCAAAAATTCTTAAGCCATCTCCAAAATTGTTCTTTCAAGTTTTCCTGCTTAGCTTTCTTCTTCAGCAGGCTCTATCTTAGGAAGGTTAACAGTAGCTTAGCTTGCTTCTGGAGGCTGAAGGCTTACTGCAACTTCAACTAGGGTTTCCAATGTTAGGTGAGTGCTAGGGTTTAACTTGGCCTCCTTCATCTGCAACCTCTGAAGCCTAATCATTCTATACAGCCTTATGTTGTCTTTCAGATATATTTTTTTTAGTCTCTTTAGAAAAACATACCTTTCTCTCATCTCTAGGTAAGAGTTGTGGAGCAGCTTATTCCTTCTGGTCAATGTAGCATTGTTTTTCTTTATTTTTCTTTCCAAAATTTCCATCTCATACACTTGCCTCAGCAACTAATTTATCCTTTGTGTCTTGGGATTTCTAGAGGATTCCTTCTCTACTGGTTCATCTTACTCCTTTGGTGTAGGTGAATTAAAATTTTCTTGTTCTGCTATCACTTGCCCTGTTAGGTCAACTTTTGCCCTAAAAATTTGGCCAAACTGCTGAAAAAATGGGGCTTAGAGATGGATTTGTTACTTAAAATATGTGACACCTATGTATAAACTGAAATAGGTTTTTGTACATTGCTTTGTTTTGAGAACAAACCTCTCTCGGTTTTTGGAAATTCGTTTTCATCTTCCCAAGACCTGTATTTCAAAAACATGTGTAAAACAGGGAAATTCTGAGATCCAAAAATTAGGGCTCAGAGATGGATTCGATTCTCCCAATATGAAATACCTGTAGGAAAACTGAGAGCAGTTATTATTCTCTGACATGTTAGGAAGAAAATAATTTGATCATTTTGAAAAATAATTCTCCAATCGCTCATTATCACTATTTTAAAATGATGCCTTTTCATAGTAAAACACCCCTTTCAGTGGCTTAGAGCGTCCTGAAATTTCGATCTTAGCTGATGAAAGTCTGCTTTCGATGGCTTTAGAGACTGTTTTGAAACCACGCTTAGCCATAGAAACCTATGTTTTGATTTTTTTGAGTGGGCTTTTTTCCCAACGCGATTAGCAGGCTTTCGATGGTTAACATGGTCCTACGTTAAAATTGTTAGCTGCCGAAAGGTGATCTTTTCGGTTGCTAATGAGTTGTTGAAAAACTCGCCTAAGCCACTGAAAGCTAAAACTTTCAAATTTTCTTAAACATATAACATTAGATATCCCAACCTTGTTAGTCATCTCAATATCTTTCATAATATGGCCTAAAACCTTCATCACTGATCAAAAAATAAATTTTTTTGAGTGAACTTATTGAAAATTTTATTTAGGAGATAACATCTGGCTCTTACTCGGGGATGGGAACCTCCCTGTGAGGTTCCAAGAACCCTAGACCAAAATTCCTTTCCTGAAAAAAGAATAATTAAAGCTATCTTCTAGTGTTCCATTGGGCATGGAGTCATTTGTCTTTTATAACTGATCCCCTGCAATCTTCCTGTAGCCCACTTTACTTATTCACGAAAACAACTAAAAATGACCTAGCTACTCATATTAAGAGATTGTTTTCCTATCTAATCCTACTCCTAATTCTAATCAGTAGAGTCTTCTTATCACGTGACATCATGATTCCAATGAAGCTAGGTCAGAAGCCGATCTGCTGAACTTATCCTTGATCTTGACCCGAAAAATAAATGAAACCGATGCGGCAATGTAGTTTCGAAGGGTGACAGAACCAGCTATCATCTGAAAAAAATATTTTGATATCTATGTTTCTCATAAGTTACAGATAGTCAGCAATAGGGTCATAAAATCCAACAAGAAATACCTTTTTTATGCTGCTATTCCAACTTAATGAAATGTTGCTACTGGCTGCTTTTAGTGATCTCTACATTAACTATAGATTTCTCAACCTCTGACTGGGAAGGATGAGTTATGCCCTGCTGTTCTGGACTTTTCAGATCATCATCTTCCTCTTCATATCTGTTGCATTCTTCCTTTGTCTGCAAATCAGAAAACTGATGGCTGCCTTTAGTATTTGCTGTAGATACAAATTTGTTACATGTTGTTCCTTCAATCTGCTCATTATCTTTTGGGTTTCTAAAGGGGACAAACTAATATTCTTGATATCCTAAGTCAACAGATGCATTTGGTACAAGGTCAAAAGAATCTATATTATGGTTAACATTCTAAAGATTATTAATATCTCGATCACAATGAGAAGTCTCCCCTATTGCAGCATACTTTTCATAGCTATCATTAACCAAAGCATGCATATGTCTCTAATCATCTCTTTGCTGAAAAGTAGAACTAAAATAAATTCCAGAAGTGGACAAATCCTCACAAAACCTAAAATATTCTTCTCTATTTACCTTTTCATCCTCAAAATGCAACTTATATTCTTCACAACAATTATCAAATTCAAACTCATCTGAATAGTACCTTTTACAATGATCAGTGAATGCTTTGTGAAAATCCTTCAATGATGAAATACTGGAAGGAGGTAAAGAAAAATACCACTGACATGCATCACCATATAATGAATACATGAACTTATTCATACGAATATCTTCATGATGCTGATCTAATAGATCCATTAATTCATGAAACTTGAGGAGGTGTTCTGCAGGATTGTCTTCTTCCTCCTCTTTGAAGACATGTAGAAAATATCCCCATTCAGACATATCAGGTACTGGATGTGGGAAACCAGGAACTGAAGAGAATTCCAGAGGTGCAAACCTCCAAGATAACAGAGCAGCAAATGGTTTTGACATCTTAATATTTTGGAGTCGCTACTGAGTTCGTCCTTCATGGATTCGCGAGGGATGAGATCTTCACAAGCAAAAGTGCTTGAAGATTCCTCAACCCTAAAATTTTCTGATGTATTTAAAATTATTGAGATTTGAATGTTTCAGAAGAATAAATAATAACAGAAATATCTCTTGAAATACCTGATGTAGCTTCCTTTGCAGCTCTGGAGGTCCGCCTTAGCGAAGCCCTAGCTCTTCTTAGGATCTCTTCTAGATCTGAAACATGTCTTACTGGTGGCCCTTTAGGGTTTTCTCTGGTACTTGTTCTTCTTGAAGCCACCTTATTTCAATGGAATCGACAGATAGATTATTACAAGAAGAATAGCTTCCAAGCTTTGTCTATCATGAAAGTAAGGATCTATGTCGTCTCCCAGGGAAGCTGATCTTCAGTCTCCTCTCCCCGGAAATGACGCCAATTTGTTATCACTCCAAGAAACTCCTCTAGGTTGTAGCTCGAGGATTCCTGGTAACTTAAATATTTTTAGGGTTTTCTAATATGGATCAAGTCAGGTGACCTATATGACCTTCCACTCTCAAGACATGCATGAAACTCAATTAGGTACAAGGCTTTTAGTTACCACTATTCAGAGGTTGACAATAAGGTGTAGGGATGGAGAACTCATCAGGCTAGCAGATTTACACACAAAATAGATGGATATAAATGGCTAAATCATGATAAGGATGGTACTTATAATTCAAATCACATCAATATTCCAATAGGGTGGCAACTACCAGTCATTAATTAACTTGAATTTAACCTAAATACACATTCAAGCATAAGCATAGAAAAGACAGAAATGGAAGCTGAACAAATGATAACAAAAGAGCTTATATTAAATCATGAGCAAAATGAGAAGATGACAACAGTATGGTCTACAAGTCCCTGAAGTCGAACCCTTTCAATCAAATAAGTCTTAGGCTTTATAGCCTTTACAAAAATATTCAGATCCTGAAAAAATGGATTTGATTTACAAAAAATAGACAAAATAATTGTTTTTGCATAATTAGGTCAAAAAACCCTAATTTAACTACTAGTCTAACTAACTGTAGAATTCGTTCACTGTTTGAACCTTTTGATAACTAAAGTAAGTACTGAAAATCACTACCACTGGTCCTCTGTTGGTTAATTCACTGTTTAACTTTGATAGTTAATTGTTGGTGACCTTTTCTTCCTTTATGTCACAGCAAAACTTAAGCATACCTTCCCTAATGTTTTCTTCAGCATCCTTCATCTTTATACTTTGTCCCTGAGCTATTCATGTTCGCCCAAAATTGGTCCTTCGTGTCAAAATTCAATCTTATGCCTCTTTCTGCTTTCGGTGGTTAAGAGGCCAAAATATTGTAACTATTAGCTATCGAAAGCGGTGCTTTTAGTGGCTAATGAACTGCCTCAGCGTCCACCTAAGTCACCAAAAGCCCTGTTCTTCAAAAAATCTTAAGCCATCTCCAAAATTGTTCTTTCAAGTTTGTCTACTTAGCTTTCTTCTTTAGCAGGATCTATGTTAGGAAGGTTAACAGCAGCCTGGCTTGCTTCTAGAGGATGAAGGCTTACTACAGCTTCATCTAGGGTATCCAATGTGAGGTGAGTGCTAGGGTTTAGCTTGGCCTCCTTCTTCTACAGCCTCTGAAGCCTAATCATTCTATACAGGATTGTGTTGTCTTTCACGTATCTTTTGTTTAGTCTCTTTATAAAAACATACCTTTCTCTCATCTCTAGGTAAGAGTTGTGCAACAACTTATTCCTCTTGGTCAATGTAGCATTATTTTTATTTATTTCTCTTTCCAAAATTTCCATCTCATACACTTGCCTCAGCAACTGATTTATCCTTTGTGTCTTGGGATTGATATAGGATTCCTTCTCTACTATTTCATCTTGCTCCTTTGGTGTAGGTGAAGGAAAATTTTCTTGTTCTGCTATCACCTGCCCTGTTAGGTCAACTTTTGCCCTAAAAATTTGGCCAAAATGTTGAAACAAATGGGGCTTAGAGATGGATTTGGTCCTTCAAATATGTGACACCTGTGTATAAAATGAAATATTTTTTTGTACATTGGTTTTTTTTAAGAAACAACCTCTCTTAGTTTTTAGAAATTCATTTTCATATTCCCAAGACCTGTATTTCAAAAACATGTGTAAAACAGGAAAATTTTGAGATCCAAAAATTAGGGATGAGAGATGGATTCGATTCTCCCAATATTCAATACCAGTAGGAAAAATGAGAGAGGTTATTGTTCTATGACATGTTAGGAAGAAAAACCTTTGATATTTTTGTAAAGTAATTCTCCAGTCGCTCATAATCACCATTTTAAAATTATTCATTTTCATAGTAAAACGCTCCTTTTGGTGGCTTAGAGCATCTTGAAATTCCAGTCTTAGCTACTGAAATTCTGATTTAGATGCCTTAGATACCATTTTGAAACCATTATTAGCCATGGAAACCTGTGTTTTGATTTTTTTGAGTGGTATTTTTCCCCAACGCGATTAGCAGGCTTTCGGTGGTTAACATGGTCCTGCGTTAAAATTGTTAGTTGCTGAAAGGTGAGATTTTCGGTGGCTAATGAGTTGTTGAAAAACTCACCTAAGCCACCTAAAGATAAAACTTTCAAATTTTCTTTAAAAAGGAACATCAGATATCCCAACCTTGTTAGTCATCCCAATATCTTTCATAATATGGCCTAAAACCTTCATCATTGATCAAAAAATAAATTGTTTTGAGTGAACTTATTGAAAATTTTATTTAGGAGATAACACTACTGATGACACGTCAGGAAAGTCGACGTAGAATGCACGTTTCTTCCTAGTGATGGAGTAGTGCACGGAGGTGTGGACACGTTACTGTTGGGGTTTGATCCTGTCGTCCTTCCGGGCATAGCCTGGGATGGTTCGTCCCCATTTTCACTGAAAGGTCTCTTTGTCCCATGTGGTTGTTCCTCACGGCATCACACTTCGATCATAGCAGAACCTTCTCCTGTCCTCTGCCTCTTCTCTCAAAACCTTACTCCTCCTCTTGTACAACCACTTGTTTCCTCGATGCCCTTTGCACTTTCACCAGAACTCATGCCCATCTACCTGTTACCTTTCCATGTGTCTCCCCCCTTCCGTCACGGTTCCTACATCCTCTGCACACTAGAGTTCCAGTACTCTTGGTCCATATTCAGAATACCTTTTTAGCAGACAAGTTGTTGAATAGATAACTGCAGATACAACAAGAATCTACCTCGCGGTCTATTTAAGAACTCCCTTTCCACTTCACTAAATGGCTTATTGGTATCAACTGCAAAATTGGTAATGTAGCCCTCCAAGATACTGTCCAACCACACCTCAACAACTCTTGATGCATTATTATCTATTTCTTGTAATTCCTGGATTAGCTCATGAGTCCAGGATGTTGGATCTCCTCCTTGGAAGTGTTTCTTCTTAGAAGTGAACTTCACCAGCCACTCATGCAAGATGACAAGAAACTCACAGAAGAACAATTCGTGAGGACCGTCATGAATATATCTATCCAACCAGTTGATTTTCGATAGCTTCGGCTTCTGATTTTTGGCTTCAACAAACTATCACAATCTCTGGACGATTCGAATGCCAAAACATATCCTCCTTTCAATCGTAACTCAGTCCCGTCAACGAAACCATTTGTTGGTGAAAACCCACCAACAAAGCCTTGTCGATAAGGGTTCTCACTCTGTCGACGCCCAACCAGCACGATCTCCCTGAGCACCGACCCAGATAGGTTTTACCTTTCCTGGAAACATCCATAGAGTAGACAAACTCTCACCCGAGATGTTTAAGGGAGATCTGTCGAAACCAAGTTTCTAGCAATAAGAAGGGAAGATATGGCATCCAATGGGTAAACAACATAACTATAAGATCATAGAACTAAGACAGTTATCATTAATTCATCTTCCTAAATACCAATCTACCAGATCACATCATTTATTTGTCGCAGGAGTGTCAGTGCAGTAGAATCATTCATAAAACAAATTAAACCATCATTTATCATAAATGCGATAGAACTGGAATAGATCACATCATTAGTTTATTATAGCAACATCAGTAAATCATAATATATTCAACACACTTCTCATTGATATCGCAGTAAAGAAAACAGGAAAACAAAAAACAATATTTATGCAACAACCGTCATATCATATTAATTCTGCGCAATAGATCCAAAACAAACATTTCTTCTCCACATCGGGAGACCAAATACATCCCAAAAATCTAGATAGATCATAGATAAAATAGAATACTCATCAAAACCATAGACAGATCACACCAAATCTCATAATTCATGTGATTAACCCTAACCTCTAATAGCTCGTGGTGTCTATGTCGATGTCCATTACAATGTCAAAACTAGCTCTATATATAGGCTTGCACCTTTACATCGAAGGTCCATTTCTAACTAAATTCTAACCACTACTGACCTATGTCCACAAAATGTGGTCAATTAATGCATTAAATATAAAAAGCGGTTATTTTTCCACCCAGCGTGTTGATCTAGCCTTGCACGGTGTTGCGTGAGCTTGTGCATATTCCGCGACGCTGCACAACTCACTTACCAAAACCCCTGCCAACAAGATTTTACCTTCCACCTCCAGCATAGTGGATTGATGATTTGTCAACCGGTCATCTAAAGCAGCATTAATTCTAGGTATACTTCTGGCTATGTCGTTGACAATAGGATCTTCTTGCAACATGCTTACGGTAGCCATTTTCCTGTTAGGATTGTGAGGGCAATTTCTGTACAAATGCAATCTATTACAACCCGAACATTTAATTTATTTTGAGTTGTTATTCCATCCACTATTGAAAGTTCTGGTACCTTTTGTTTTATTGTTGTTGATTGAACCTAACTTGTTATAGTTGTTGTCGATATGAATTCTTGCTCCTTTTCTAAAAGGATGAGGTTTAAATCCTTTCCTACGTTGATCGATCTTTTCATTTTTCTTATTTTGCCAACTTTTCTGCTTAATTGTGATCTTTTCTTAAATAAAAGGTAACACAATTTAGCTTTTCTTATTGCTTCATCCATAGTCTTAGGCATGCCAAACTTGATTTTTTCCTTATAGGTGGGGGGTAAACAAATGATAAACCTATATACCTTATCTTTTTAATCCCTTAAGTAAGGTACATAACATTGTAAATTCATGAACATAGTTACAAAATCCTCCATGGTTAATTGTCCTAGTCTTAAATCATTGAATTCTTTGGAGTTCTCATCATAATACCGTTTCGATATTTTTTTTAAAATAATTTTTTTATAACTTTCTAGCTTAACTCTTTACTGTGTATATTATTTACATTTTTATCCTCCTGCCACCATAGAGTAGACTTCCCGCTCAGTTGAAAAATCTCTAGAATTCTCTCAAATTATCATCATATATGTATACTTGGAAGTATCGTTTGATATTGAGTAACCAAGCTTCAACTGCCTCTTCAGATTCTCCATCAAACATTGGGGGTCTCAACTTTTTATATTCTCCTTGTAACTCCACATATTTTTCTTTTTGTTTCTTGTAATTCGTTTCATTGTCTTTCTTTAACTCCAGAGTGGTTATATGAATATTATATGTAGTTTCCTCATTGTTCCAACTTTTTAAATCTCCCTTCCTTTTATTCCTGGTGCTGCAAGAGTTTTGACCATTGTTTTTGGGTGGGTCTTTCAAGACTTTTAAAATTAGTTCATTTATCTCTTCTTGATCTGATTTGGCATTCATCAATTTAATGTTGTTTTCCTTAAGACTTTCCAAATCAACCTTAAAACATCTCATATTTTCTAACATTTTTGATTGTATTTTAGCATTACATTTTGCTTCAAGTTCAACATAGAGACTTGTGTTTTCTAGTGCTGGCATACCCTCCAGTGCTATCTCTTCATCCACGATTTGTCCTGGTCTAGGAATTAATATGTCTATGTGTAACATTATTTACTCATTTGTTATTTTTTAGAAATCATATTACCTACAATATATTCAACAATATTAAGCATGTTTACATCAAAATGATTATGTGGTGTCCAATTAGATATAAGTGTTAAACCCTTGCTTTGATACCCTTTTGTAAGAAACCTATCGCAAAAAAATCCTAATTTTTTTTTAAAAGAAATATTAGTAATGACAACCTTAATCGATGTCAAAGGATCTAAAATCCCAGCTATCCAAGTTCTAAGGATTTGATTTCATTGTGGATAAACTCTTCTTTCTATTATAGACAGTTTTACCTACTAGAATGCGTGGTTAACTTACGACTTACTTAGCATAAGCTAATAATTCTCTTCTTAATTATACTATAGGTATCATTTCAATATTTTCTTTGAGTTACTAAAACCTACAACCTTGACATTGTTCCAACATAAAGGATCCTAACCCACATAACAAAGGTAATAAGTTTGAGCCTTCGATTATAGAAATTCTAAGGTGCTTAACACCAATGAGGACTTATAAAGTTCGGCTAAACGTTCTATAGTCCCAAAGTATAAAAATGGATTACAATGTGTCTGGATTAGAAAAGTGGATTACAGTTGGTGCTGTAATGTTCTTTTTAGTACAAGTTAGGGTTTTTACTCTATTATTTACCTTTTTACCACAACCCTGAACTCCACCAAGCTGGAATGTTGCTCACTCTACACAAAATTGGAATCAAAATGAATTTCATTGTTGAGTTACAAGTTTAACATGGGAAGGATCTGCAGATGTTTTGATAGTTCGACAAGTTCCAGGTTTACACCGTATTACCATCAAAAAATACTCAGGTATTGGTCATGAACTGAACATATTCAAAGTATGTCTATACTCTACTTCTTCACTAGATGTAATTTCATTAAAGGGTTTTCGTTCCAGACAAAGAGAAATTCAACTTTCAGTATGAAAATATAAAATACCCTTCATGATTAACAAGTTTTGCATATTCGTTTGTCATCATTTTGGCTGGGTTTAACCATTATCTATGTAGAACTCGATGCAACCGATGGCATGGATCCAAATGGTTATTCCATGGCATTTCAAACCTGTAAGTCTAAGTTTATCATTCAGTATTCTATGCAGCAAAAATAATGGTGGATATTTCAGCAGTTCACGGTTGCATATGGTTTTGAGAAATAAAACATGGCAACAAGTTTTGGTTTGACTCATTGGGAAAACTGTAGATGTGGGATTTGATAGCTAGGACTTTAATTTCTTTTTAATTTCTAGGAGAAGGTTATTTTTGAATCTATTATTTGTAGCATCTATTTTGTCTCAGCTTAGGGTTTTTTATTTTTTTTCATTTGTGGTATAAAGAATGCCAATGCGTGAAGAATATGCAAATTTCCTCTTTGGTTTTTCTTTTAGGTTTGGTTGTACTCAATTGTTGTTTTCTTTAATTTAATTTGTTAAAAGAAACCTATTTCAAGATTCCCAAAGCTTCTACAAAGAAAGGGTTTGTTAATAGTTTTTGAGCTACCTCCTTTTAATGTGGGGTCTACAAAGTTTGTTTGTTTTATTTTTTATTTACAGTTTAATAATTTTAATAACCTTCTGACAATTTACTTGTTTTCTATTCATTTTTAAAGAGAAAATAGTAAAAAACCAAACTAGTTTTTTTTGTTTAAATCCATCCTCCACTAATCCTATGATTTATCCCGAGCTAGAGAAGAATATTTAATCCAAAATAGTTTAAATCAATTTGCAGTAAGGAAAACTTATTAGTAATAATGATAATACTTCTTCCTAATTAGATTATTTCCATCACTATAAATATCCTATTAAAAAATAAACAACATTTAAAGGATTTATCATACAATTAACAAGATTTGCATAATCTGTACATCTTACATAGAATTATTAATCAAGGGTTAGGTTATCGAGAATCATATTTGTCTAATTTTGAAAATGAGAGATTAATAGTCACGCACCACCCATCCTTGGGAATATCGAAGCATTCTAAACATGCAAGAACTCCACCCCCTTGCCCAGAACGTTGAGTTAAAGCTCACTTTCTATAGCCTCAAGTTGTCACTATTAAAATAAAGACAGTTATTTATTCTAGATCCTAGCATATTTACATGCTCGCTTACTGTCCCTGTTTAGAGCCTAACATCACACATGTGTGCTCTGGAATCTCAACACTATTTCACAAAATTCCATTAGATCCTTCACCCTTCGTGATCTCTAGGATTTTTTTTTCTCTGCATGCATTCTCCCTTTTTCCTAGGACTTTTAATAGCAGTAACTAACTTTCTTTATTACTGACCACTTGTCTTCCTAAAATAGGCTATAGATTTAGTTACTTCCTTAACTCAAGTTTAAGTCAATTAACTCAATTTTATGACAATTAACCTAAATCTTTGATATTAACTCAAGTTAAAAAAAACAACTTAAATATTAAAAAAACATTTTGTAACAAGAAAAGGGTCGCCTTACACAAACTTTGAGATCACTCACATATTTTAAAGATATTTAAAGTCAAGCCCCATCATTACTCAAATTAATAAGTAGTGGTATTTTAGTGGAGTAGGAGGATCTAACATCTCCAAATTTCATAAAAAAAAATTAAAATATATGCTTGACTGAATTTACATAGGATAAATAAATAGATATGATACGCATAAGGACACAATTAACATAAAATAACAGAATGTGACTTTAGATCTATCTGTGAGATATGCAAGGTAATATAAACTCATATGAGTTTAAATATATGTTCCATCTTTATCCATTCAACATAATGCTTTTTGCGACAAATCTTATGATGCATTTTAGTTCTCTTGTCTTCGAGTTTTTTGGAAAGAAATGACACATTATTCTCTGTGAGTAAAAGTTACAACCCATTAGAGAGAATTTGAGGTCAAAAATGGGCCTCCTAAGAGATGTACTACAAAAATATAAGATATATTAAAATATTACGAGTTAGGGGTTTTATGGGGTTGGTATATATGACAACTCACCTCCTACACTACTTTTTATGCACAATATAAATAACCACAGTTGAGTTACTTTTCTAAATTGACTATAAATAAAATTAATAAAATAACTCTACAATGATGTGACTAAGATTCATTGTAAAATTCCAAAAATTTATTGTCCTTAGCATTTATTTGTCTTAAACTTGTAAATAAAATTAAACAAAAATGAATTTAATTTATATGCATAACATATTTTTTTCATATAAATATCATTCATTAATTTAATTTATTTTAAAAGTACAAGATTATATATATATATATGTTAGTTTGACATTATGATATTAAATACAATTGAGTGAATATATAATTTAAAATTAAAAAACTTGAAAATGACAATATATTATTTTATAAAAAAATGTGAAAATACATTTTTATGAATTATGAATATTTTACTTGAAAATGACAATAATATTATTTTATGAGAAAATTAATTGTGAGTACTTTACTTGAAAATAACAATAATATTATTTTATGAGAAAGTGTGAAATGACTTTTATTATGAGTACTTCACTTTATGACTTAAAAGTACTTGTACCACTAACTTGGTTAACTATGGGTTTTCATCCACCATAGAAAATGTGACAAATAAGCATTCTTAACTCATGCAATGCCACCTCAACCATGGGGGATGATGTCATCTACTAGAATGTAATTGGTTGATTTTTATAGTACATTTTGGTCCTTTTGAGGCCCATTTTTGACCTCAAATTCTCTCTAATGTTTAATTGATAAATATCTAATTGAGCAAATAAATGACTTATTATGACAACATTATTATATGACTTATTGTTATGTCGACAGTACCCTACTTGTCGTCAAGTTATGAAAGAATATCATATTTGTTTTTCTGTCAATTATAGTTGATATTCTTGTTGTTTAAGTTCTTCTATGCATGTCGTATGACCCTACTCGGTTGTTAGGGAAAAAAATGGGTTACAAGTCTTACTTAGAATTCATGGCTAACACAGAACCATTAGAGGAAATTTCAACTCAAAATGGGCCTTTTAACTTTTATTCAAATTCCATGTCATCATGTGTTAGCCAATGAAATTGCTTTAAATTTGAAATACCGTATAGGTCTTAAACACTTTTTTAATATAAATTTGGGGATAGGTATCATAAACAAAACTACTTTTTTTGTTTGTATTTTTAACATATCTCCTTATGTTTTTACTCAAATTTCGATCGAGAGAGCTCGTTGGATGCAGAATTAAATTCCACATCCAACGAGCTCTTCCGATCGAAATTTGAGTAAAAGCACAGGGAGATATGTCAAAAATACAAACAAAAAAGTAGTTTTTTTCTTTTCTTCCTCCAAAATTAATAAATATTATTTTATTATTTTAACTATTATTTTACTAGTTCATTTTAGGAGGCCCATTTTGAATTGAAATTTCCTCTAATGTTTGTATCCTTGTGCATGTGTGGATTTGAAAGAGGCTCGTCTTGAGGTGAGAATTCACCAAGGACCTAGCTAAAAGTATAAGAACTTAACTAAGCCTAAGGGGGATCCACACTTATTCTATGATATGGCATCGAAGCATAACCTAAAACGTTGTCCTGAAGGTGTGACCTCGATAGTTCCGGAACTATAGTGTTCGATGAAAGATTTAAATTTTAAATGTGGCATAGTAATAATCATGTGATGATTTTTAAGACCTCCAGCTGGAAGCAAAAAAATTCATTTCGAAACCCTAAGGTTTAATGGCCTTCTTCCCTGAAATCAATGTGTTTACGTTGAAGAATAGTTTCTCTACATCAAGGTTTATTGTTCAAATTCTATGTAGTGGTGGTGGAGGATTCGAGGCTCTCGTCCCTCGACATCATTCAATCATGCATTCTCATGGAAGTTGTGGTGCTGCTGAAGGTATTATCGTTGTTTCCATTCCTGCCTCTGTGCAACACCACGAGTTAAGATCCTTCCAGTTTTAGTTAAAATATTTAATGATTTAAGTTCCATTTCATCAAACCCTTTTTGCTTCATATGTTTGACCTCTGTAAAAATCTTGTGTAGGGGGTTTGAAAGGGTTGCAGTTCTTGCTATATGAAAGGCCTGTTATACCCAAATCATATCACCAACATATGATAAGATCTCTAACACCTTTATTTTCCCTCAATCCCAAACTTGAAGTGAAAATAGTGGTCCAGATGTTGATCCTACATATAAAACTCTAGCACCACTCTCACCATTGAGCTTATAAGCGGTACCTTATACAACACCATCTAAGTTATGTGGAAGGCACGTGGTGCCACCGCCTTTTACCTTTGTTTTTGGTGTGGTTCTCACCTTGCACCACTCTATCATAAGGGAGTATAAGCGGTGCCCTTGGTAAGAAGTGAAAAAAGGAGTTTTCACGAAGCTTCTAGAACAAAATCTTCATGGCTAGCCTATCTCTACTCACATGGGTCAGTTAAGCTAGAGATCCATGCTTTGGGGATCTCATGGCCACCTCACCCACCTGTTTCTCAAACATTCCTATCCCTATTTCACTCTGTTAACCAAAAAATCCCTCACTCAGCTCTACATGGCCTACACCACCCAAGGACACCCATGCACGACCCTCATTTCACCCCATTAGACCCCCACACCCTAAAAAAGGCTTAAGAATGAGCAAAAGGGCTTAAAAACCCCAAAAGAGACTAAATAGTTCTCCTAGGGGCTAAAACCCCTCAACGGAGCTAAAAACCCCAAAAGGAGCTAAAGATAGGGCGAAAGGGGGTAAAAGCCCAAAAAAAGGGGCTAAAGCCCCAACCAGGGGCTTAAAACCCTAAAAAGCCCAAAAAAGCTATAAATAGAGGGGTCAGGGTCACTCTCAAAACACTTCTCCCTTGCATACTGTTATGCTGCCCGAGTGGATGCCTTGAGACCCTTTGTCTCTCAAGCCACCCACACTCCCTCTCCTCCATCTTCCATTGACCCATAGCTCCCCCATCCAATAGAGGTGCTTCTCCAAGATAGGGCATGGTGGCCCATTCCATCAAGAGAAGGTATACCAATGTTATTTTCTGTATTTTCTTTAGTATTTTGTAGTTTCTCTAATCCATAGTTTGTTTGTAGGTGTATTATCTAACATTTTTTTGCAGGTATTTTAGTTCTAACATTTTTTTGCAAGTAGTTGGAGCTAAGCCCTAATGGTGTTTGTAGAGGGGTTTCCAGCCATTTCTCTTATTTTCCGTCCTGTCCCATTTTCTATCCGTTTTTCCTGCATTTCACCACCAGGAAGCTATCCTTCCATCCTATAGATGGAAGGTAGACATTCCTGCCTTGTAGCAAGGGAGAAATCCCTGCTACAGAACTGGAGACCATACCAGGTCAATCCCACAGGATCCCTGGGTTTTTTTTTCAAAATTTCAAGTTTTAGTTTATTTTTTTTCCCTAGGTTAATTTTTCTGTTAAATCTAGTTTAAAATATTGTTTATTTACATTTTATGTTACTACCGAGCCTTGACAAGGAAAATTTGAGTCCATTTGGCCACAGTACACGTTACTGTCGGCTGGATCTGACTCAGGGTCAAAACAATTTCACTTTCCAGAGCAAGTCGCACTTATCGGGCCCAGACAGGGGACCAAGTCACTCATTTGGGCCTCACAGGTGCGACCAGGTCTCCCTTTTACCCTCGAAAGGTGCGAACCCCTTCCAAAAGACAACCTACTTCTGTCTGTAAAATATGAGCGACCCCCTCGCCTGTTTCTGGAATAATTTGGCGACCCCCTCACCACATTTGACCCGAAACGTGTGATCTATCACTCAGAATTGGGTTTTTAATAATTAAGGACTATCAGTGTGGCTCAGCCGCCTCTGTCCATCTAAATTGTTTTATTTCTATTTTTGTTTATGTTAATGTCAATTTCATTTACAAAACAGAGTGTAAATTAAATACTGAATGGGTTAATGAATATAGTTTGACTAAAACTCAATTAAAATCAACAATCTTGCTTAACCCTTCCTCCTATACCTAGTCATCACCCTTCAGGGTATTCTGGGATAAGACAAAGGGAATAGCTCATATAGTAATAGGTACTTCACTCAATATTGTTTGAAACCACTAAAAATGGGTGACTTGGAAGGTAGAGGGGGTAGAGAAGGAGGGATTCTCACGGCGCTCAACATCCTCCTTGTTGACCAACCTTGCATTCGAAAGGTGACCTGTGGATCTACATATGGGCTTAGTCACATTATGTTGACAGCCCAACACCTTCTCCTAGTTGAAGAAAAATATAGGTGTAAGGTAGTCACCTAGTCAGGCTATCACAATTCAGGATAAAAAATGGTATATGTCTAAAACATTTCTGATTTTGATTTACTGCTTTCATCCACAATGATATGAACTCTATAGAATATCCATAAACCATTTGCAGCCACCAGATAAGACAAAAACAAAAATACATACACACCATACCATTTAAATCAACCCAACTCAGTTCATGACGCTGAGAGAGCCACTAAAATTTATAAATTTACACTAAGTTAAAAATATGCAGTCTTTGAGGACATAAGTCCCCGACTGCCTTAATTGTGGGAATTACTTGGGCTCAACCCAGAAACTCATTGTGAGGAGTACCACGGGAACCCCAAAGTAGCTGGCCGCTGAGAGGAATTACCAAGCGAAATGGGAAATGACCCCCACTGATTGAGTAGCACGCCCGTGAGAAAAAAATCCAAGCGCTGTCTTCTGGAAGTCTTGGTGGCTGAGTGACCACATATAGCCAATAGGAATCCATTGAAATAGGGGTCCAATAATCATTACCACCAATTTGACATTCAAAATTAACACAATTGATCCCTCATGCTCTTCCTCATGCCTAAGAGATGAACCACCACAGTTCAGGTCATTAAATCGACATTGTCGGGACCATTCTCGACAACCTCCCACACCATCAGAGGGACACACAGCTTCTAATTCAAATTTAGACCCATATTAGTCTGAACCAAACCTGCACACTGCAACATCAAGCCCCATGGCTGGTCCAAACCCGGATCCATTTTTCGGCATAGAAATTACTAGTGCACCCATGTCCACACCACAAACTATGACCAACAACCCTGCAGGTGGCCCCAACATAGTTGTGCAAAATGTGATAAGTCAACTGCCACCACCCATATTGACCAGTCAAGCTAGCCCACCTGCAACACATGGGGGCAGTGGCCCTTCCACCTACACTGCCCTTCGTGTCATACATGGGGGCAGTGGTGTCACATCCCCGGTTTTGACCCCGTTTGCATGATGTATATTTTGATTAATCGTGGTAAGGAGCTCAAGGCAAAAGCCCCACCATCGATTTTGTTGTGTATGTTTCGGCAATGGGGATAATTGCCGATGGTATGTCGTGCTATCCGGCACATTTTAATTTGGCATCATGTAAACCCACACATCAATTAAAATAAACCACAACCAACTACGGCAGTGCAACGTTGAATGAAAAGGGCATGGTTCCGAAGGATAAGGGGTGGGGGATGTCAAACCTTGGTTTATGGGGGAAAAACCCATGTTTTATTACCTTGTTGATTTGCCACCTTTTTGTCTCACCCAACCTTGTCAACCTCTTTAATGCTTAGCTGGTGGTTGAGGAGTTATGGCTGAGGGCATTTATTGCTGAAGTGGTGGTGGTTGTGGGAGGCTGTCAGCCTTACCCAATTTTCCACTCCACCCACGTTGCCCATTCTTCACCCTCACGCACTCCTCCCTGGTCTGTTCACTCACTCACCACGATTTTGGGTCTGTTGGCTTCTCATGCACAGGCTCTAGGCGATTTTAGTCTCACGTAGACATTTTCTGGGGCTCCACAAGTTGCTGAAGCACCCACGCACTGTAATTCACGTCCTTGCTGTTGTTTTGTTCATCCACAGAAAAATCGGATTTGTTCTCTCCTTACGCAGGGCCTCTACTACTGGAATCCTCATGCAGAGAAATCGGGTATGTCTTTCCCGTGTATTTTGCTGTTGGGTGTAAATTCTTCCTCACGCACAGAGGTTTGGGTCGTTTTCCCTATTGTGAGAGCCATGCTCACTGTCGTGTTTTGGGATTGTTGTTTTCCCTGTGTTTTGTGGGCTGGTGTGCTCAAATTCGTTTTGGGTCACCGTTGATTTCCAATTCGTGGGCTGAGTTTCTGTGTTTTGGGATTGTGCGTAGTTACCATTGTTTTTACTTTGAAATTGGGCTAATGTTATTGTTTCCCTGGTATGGGATGTTGTGGTTGAGCTGTTTTGGCCACGTTAGGGCCAAAACCAACTCTGGGTTGTCCCTTGGACTTGAGCTGTGCTCCTCCATTGTTTGGGGCTGTCCCCTGTTGTTTATGACTGCTTCACAGAGCTGTGAAGGGATTGTTTTGCTACTGGTATGCAGTGGTTATTCCCTTGGGATGTGCTGGCTTGGCTTGCTTGTTGACAGCCTATGAAACCCAGCTGTGATTGGTTTGTTGTTTGTGCCCCTTGGCTATGTCTAAGCCTGCAATTGACCCTTATTCCGAAGGAATCATGCCCAGCTCGGGGGTGGCAGCGTTGCTGAGAGATTGATGAGCAAGCTAGCCTATGGTTGGGTGGAACGTTGCAGCGACGTAGCTGGTTGCGGGTGAAATTCTTCATCAATAGATAAGTGCCGCTGTTTACTGCATCTCTGTAATTTATATTGGTGTTAAATGAACTATAATGAATTCTGTTGAATGCTGGAATGCTCATGTATGTTTGCTTCCACTGTATGAATAAAGAATTATGCATCTGAGTATGCTTGCAAGTTTAATTTCAGCATTTGATTTCTTTTATTATGCTCATTGGGCTGTTTGCCCGGTCGTGTATGATATGTCCGTCGCGTCCTCTTCGCCGGTTGAGGGACGGGGACGTGACAAGTGGCCCTTCCTCCCACACTGTCCCTCCCACCACACTTGGGGGCACTGGCCCATCCACAATGGAGCCACAAGAACCCCCAACAATGCAGATGCATTATGTACATGCAAACCCCAACACCGTGGCTGCCCCATCTCACATCAACCTGGGGTCAAACATTCCTTTCATGGCATGTCTCAACTTGCCTGATTTGTCTCAGTTAACAAATGACCCCATCTGCCATCAAACGTTTTGGCCTCCCATTCCAACCAAACTACCCTCAGATATTCCCAAGTTTGAAGGGAAGGCAGGGGAGTGCCCCCAAAACCACATTATGACGTTTCATCTATGGTGCTCATTAAACAACATCATAGATGATTCGATCAGGTTAAGACTATTCCAACGCACACTCACAGGTACTGCAGCCAAATGGTACATTGAGCTACCACAAGCCAAGTACCTGAATTTCAACTCCCTGGCTTTCATGTTCCTACAATATTTCCAACTCCCCATCAGATATGATGAAGCAGTGGAGATCTTATTATCTTGCCACCAGAACACTGCGATGCACATAACCGACCACATCCATGAGTGGTGGCGACGCCATAGTTTGTGTAAGATCCAACTTGATGACATGATATTCCTAGACTGGTTCCTCAAAACCTTGCTCCCACCTATAGCGAAGGATGTCGCATCCGAAAATCCCCAATCTGAAGCAGCTGTCATGTCCCCAACCCTTCGACATGCGAAGAGGACGCGACCCCATGGAGTTAACCATCCGGGCTAAGAGCCCCATGAACATGTGAATGCAGAAAAATGCTAAAACAGCATGCTGAAGCAAATGTATTGAATTAGAACATGCACACATGAACATTTATCATGCGCTGATGCAATTATCTATCAGACACAGCGGAAACATCATACATTTATACAAGCATTCCTTCAACATGTCCATCATAATCATTAACAGTAAATATAGTTGTGGAAGTAGAAATGGACGAGAGCACTTATCTTATGAATAACTCGATCCGCAACCAGCTACGTCGCTGCAACGTTCCACCCAACCATAGGCCAGGGTGCTCCTTAATCTCTCAGCAGCGCTGCCAACCCCAAGCTAGGCATGATTCTCCAAGGAATAAGGGAACAAGCAGGCTTACACATAGCCAAGGATACACAAAACACAGCCAAGCCAACATAGTTGGGTTTATTAGGCCATCAAGGAGTTGGGAAAGGCTAAATACTAAGCTGGTGAGCTCATTACAGAGCCAAGAACACCTACACCAGAACTAGCCTGGCTTCTAAGACACCCACACACACCCAACACAAGGAATCAGTCCCTTCTCTGCTACACAGTCCCTCAATCCCTACATTCCCTTGCAGTGCTCTTCAAGGGTTGTGGAGAAGAAAGCCAGCCCTCTAGCTCTGTCTGTGTGGTTTCCAATCACTAGGTTATCAAGCAAACCAAGCCCCCATCCCTGATCCCTACATAGTCCGAGGACCAACCATTGCACACATGCAATCAATCAGCTGATACAACTTAAGACAGGGAAGCCAATTCCTGAGTCATTCTTGGCCCTATCGTGGCCAAAAATGACTCTCAAGTGAATTTACAATAGTCCCCAATGTAACAGCAACCACAATCACAACACGAGGAAGACAATAGTCTGTCCTGGACAATTAAGAAAGTGGAAAATGACTTCCACAAGTGGCACTAGGGAAAACAATACATACGCTCAGCCTGTGCATGAACAACAACTAGACTCCCGTGTGTGAGAATAATCCACAGGAAACAGTCCCTGCGTGAGGATGAATAGCTCCCAGCTTGTGCGTGGATGAACAGATAGTGGAGAGGATGTGGGCGGTGGAGTGAATGAGTGTTCAACACCGTCATGGAAAGAATGGTATGCCTACGTGTGGATCAAAATACCGTGAGGAAGGGAACAAACTGTGGAGGCAACGCACAGTGGAGAGAATGCGTGAGTGATGGTGGTGGTTTCTTTTGCCATTGTGAGGTCAACCGTGGGTGGAGTGTGCGTGTAGGCATGGGCTGACAGTCCTTCCACCCCACTCCCAAAACAATAACTGCCTCAACCACCAGCAGCAATTCTTAATGGAGGTGGTTGGGTAAGACAAGGGGAGATGACACATGGGTTTTTCCCTCATTCGCTAAGGTCTCACAATTTTCCCCACACCCTTATCCTTGTGAAAATCATGCCCCTTCTCAATTTAGTTGCCGCGAGCATAGCTGTTCGGGTTCATTTAATTAAATATGCATATGTACATGATGACAAAACTTAATATCTATGTCGCACGCTCCGATACACCATCGGTGAAAAATTTCAACCTGAAACATAGCATAACCAATCAATGGTTGGGCCTTGGCCTTGAGCTCCACACCATGATCATTTACGATATATACATCATATACATCTAATGCAATGAGGTCAAAACTGGGGTGTGGCATTCCCCTCCCCCTTCAATAGCACTGTCCTCAGTGCTTACAAAATTGAACAAAATGCTACACTGGTATCGCCTCAGTGCTCCGCAGAATTGAACAAAAATGGATGTCCCAATTGCATGGCATCCTCCAGCTCCCATGTAGCCTCTTTAGGTCTGTATTGCTCCCATTGCACGTTTACCTGACCTATGGCTCGATTCCAGAGCATTGTGACCTTCCTATCGAGGATGCACATTGGCTCGATTCGGAACTCTCCCTCGGGTTCCACCTGAATCACATCCCAATTTATCACATGGTTAGGTTCATGTACATATCTCTTAAGCAAAGAAACATGAAAAACATTATGAGCCCTAGTGCTAGCAGGAAATGCAAGTCTATATGCAACTGGCCTATTCTTTCAAGCACTTCAAATGGCCCACAGTATCTTGGTGACAACTTGGCACAACTTCCAAGCTTTAAGGAACTCTTCCTTGACCTCACTCTGAGGTAAACATGATCCCCAACACTAAACTCCCTGTTCACCCTATGCTTATCTGCATAGCTTTTCTATCTGTCCTGTGCTGCTTTCAACTTCTACCTGATCTTTACAACCTCTTGCTCCATTTCCCTAAGCAATTCTGGTCCAAGCACAATCCTGTTCACTGGGTTATCCCAAGTCACTAGTGTTCTACACCTTCTTCCATACAAAGCTTCATACGGACTCATCCCCAAGGATTCCTGCTGTCCATTATTATAAGCAAACTCTACCAAGTGTAAGTAATCTTCCCACTTGGTTGGCTTATCCATCACATACACGCGAAGTATATCTTCAAGCACCTGATTAAATCTCTCTGTCTGACCATCTATCTGAGGATGGTATGCAGTCCTGAAGTTTAGCTTTGTACCCAAATCTGCAAACAACCCCTTCCAAAAGTTGGAAGTGAACTTGACATCTATGTCAAAGACTATTGCCTTCGGCAATCCATCCAATTTGAATATCTCCTTCATGAATATTTTTGCAATGTCATCAGTCTTATACATAGACTTAACCGGTATAAAATGCGCTGCCTTAGTCAACATGTCTACCACAACCATGATGGAATCATGTTGTCTCCAAGTCATCGACAATCCGGTAATAAAATCCATGGAAATAACTTCCCATTTCCATTCTGGAACTGGAAAAGGTTGCAACAAACCTTCACACCTCGATGTCCATTCGAACTTCATCCCCTTCTTTTGCAAAGAAATGATGGCGTGTGCAACTTTGGAGAATCCCTCAATGAATCTCCTATAGTATCCTGCAAGTCCCATAAAAGATCTTACATCTATCACATTTCTTGGAGTAGGCCAATTCATAATGGCTTAAATATTTTCAGGGTCCACAGATATACCCTCCTCTGAGATAATGTGACCCAAATACTGAATTCTATCTCTATAGAAGTCACACTTGCTTAGTTTTGCATACAACTGATGCTCCCTAAGCAGATTCAATGTCAATCTCAAATGCTCTTCATGCTCTTCCTCATTCTTAGAATAAACAAGAATGTCATCAAGGAAAACAAGAACAAACTTGTCCAAATACTTGTTGAAGACGCTATTCATAAGGCACATAAATGTAGCTGGTGCATTTGTGAGACCAAATGGTACCACTACAAACTCATAATTCCCATACCTTGTCCTGAAGGCTGTCTTATGAATGTCTCCATCCTTGATTCTCACCTGATGGTAACCAGTGTTGGCAATAGGGCAAACCCAGGTTTTATACCTTTAACTTCACACCAACAAAAGACCCACAGTGTTGGCCCTTTCGGCAACAACCTGCGAACAGGTTGCAGTCTCACCCAAAACAGCTATGGGGTGCCGCAAAACCAGGTTTCTGCAAGCAGAAGAGGGATATTACTGTACCTTTAGCTTTTAACAGATTATAAACATAAATCACAGAGCTTAACACTCACTTATTTGGCTTCGCGGTTAGATAAACAAACAGTACCTTGCGCATCCCTTTCCTGGGAATTCACAGCGAAGTTATTATCTAGCAGTGATCTTTACTTATCAGATATATAGATATTAATGCATGAAAAAAAACATAACAAAACACAACACAAAAGAACCACAACACCAGATATAACGTGGTTCACCCCCAGTGTAGGGGTTATGTCCATAGAACTGTGTTTTATTTAACTTTCTACAAAAACCACAGTTCTGATCTGCGCACTCAGCTGCAGATCCCTTCAAGTACTCAAAGCCGCACACACAGCTGCAGGCCTCTGCGCACTCAGCTGCAGATTTCCTCAATCACCCCAAAACCCTCTATGTACACAGCTACAGAGGTCGTCCACGCACACAGCTAGGACTTAACCTTTCTTACAAAATAAGCCTTAGCTTCGCATTAGTTCCTTTTACATCAAAATCCTAACCTGACTTACTTACAAGAGTGCCTATTTATACAGTGCACTATTTACAAAACCATGGGCTTAAACCATGGGCACCCCAAACCCTAAACGCTAGACTTAAACCATGGGTTTATTACAAAAGGAGGACTTTCACTCAACCCCGAAACCCCTAAGACTATTTTGAGTCATAACTCCGCTTACAACTTGGACAAAAACCGCGGAGTTACCAAAATTAGGGACCATTATGGTGCGTGCCCCAATAGGCCCCTAAGACTCACCAGTGTCCCGTCCTGGGACACTCTGCTGTTCTTCTGGTCCACAAATTTTGTCGACGAGGAGAGTGTACTGCTTGTTGAGGCTGAGCATAATATTGTTAGCTTCTTGCTCTTTCTCGACCAACTCTTGCAATACTGTGGCTGATGCTTGGCTGGCCTTTTCCTATGCAAATGCATGATATTCCTTCAAAACTTTGAGTTGGGTATCCATAGTAGTACTCAACTGAAAAGCTTCGCGGATAAGCGGCTGCATGGAATTTTCCACTTCTGTTGCTCTTGCTCTGCACGACTCAATTTCCTACTGGAGTTCATTGCTTCGCTTTACCTTGAACATTTTCTCCATAGGCGGCAGAGTCTTAATTGCCACTTTTACTTCCTCCAACTCTGTCTGTCGTTGCCTGATGGTTGCTTGCAGCTGTTCGACTTCTGGATGTTCCTGCAATGTAGTCCAGGCCTCAACACTATCTTCTAGCAGCTTTTCTACGCTGCTCACAATATCCGAAAGTTTTGCTATGGAAGCCTGAATGTCTACTCGGCATTGCTCCCTAACCTTTGGTGGGCTCTCTGGAGGGATGCGGAGTTGGAGCTCTGCAATCTGAGTGCCATGTTCTATTTTGAGCTTCTTTATTTCACTGCGCGACTGTTGTGCATAGTCTTTGAGCTTGACTAGTCTTTCTTCTGGCTCTTCTACCAATTGTACGTTGAAGTCAGGAAGACTTCGACATACCTCATCCAAAACTCGTACCAGGGTAATCCGCTTACGTTCTGCATCCCTTTTTCTCATTTCCGCGGCCTCCAGCTACGCTGTAAGGCTATCATTTTGCTTCCTGGTATCTTGCAAATGTTCTTGCGAATAGCAGTCTCAGGCCTGGATTTCCTTTGCAATAGTTGACTGGCAGAGATGCAATTCCATCATGGACATCTTGGTGTAATCGATTCCTACTACCATGCTCATCTCTGCGCGGGATGCTGCATTAGTAATGATGAGGGAAACACTTGACACTTGGCCCTTGTTTTCTCTAGCTGGCCATTGCCTTAGGTCGGGCTGCATGCTTATCGGGGCACTACTTGCTGAAGCTCCAGTCAGCAATTTCTCCGCTAAGTCCTTCAGCTCTGAAACTTGCTTCGCTACACCAGTGAGGGCCTGTAGGTGTGTATCTGCAAATTCATACCATTTCTGTGTGAGAGCTTCTGTGGACTTCAATAGAGCCTGAGCAAGCTCCTCGCTTGTCAGGCTGGCCTCTTCGACAATATTCTTGTCCTTCGACGCCTTCATTTTCTTTCGGGGTTGGGGTGTGCGTACTTCCTCTGGCTCTGGCGTCTTGCGCTTATCCTGTCGATCAGAGTCTGAAACAGTATTGACCAATTCCTCGCCTTCCTCTTCATCTCCACCATCTCCACCTTGGTCGCTTCCACTTTGCTGTGACTCAATTTGTTCGTTACTGTCTTCGGGGGTTTCTTGCTGCTGCGTGTGGCTAGGGCCTGCACCCACATTGGTGACTGGAGGGACTGGAATCTTAGGCTTTGTCCCTACATCTTTCAACCATTCTGTGGGCCACTATTGAAAAACCGCGAGGATGTCGTCTTTGCTCACCACATATGGTAACTTAAACCATTGTTGCTTTTGGTCTACGTGGGCCTGGATGAAAGTATGATGCATGTCGGCACTGAAATGGGCTGCGCCTTCGTATTGAGAGAACAACTCATTACTGAGCCGCGGGGTTTTTGTGATCTCATATGAGATACTCAACATATAAAAAGCAAACACACACTTTGTCAGCTGCTGTAGGGTTTTATCCGGGGAAACCCACAGAGAGGCATACCTAACGGCACCAAGCATGTCCGGAGAGATAGCAGCAAATTGCGCCTCAGTAGGTTCTTGCCATCCAACTAGGGCGATAAGGACTATCAACCATGAGTAGTGAAAGGGCCTACCTTTCTCCTGCACGTCGCGGACATCTTCCAGAAATTCCTTCACAAGGTAGGTTTCCCAATTGTAGCTATAATCTTCGACACAGTTCATAGCAATTCTAATGACCAGGGCAGGCACTTCAGTTGGTCTGCACTTCCGTATTATCTTGCATGCTAGGAGCTCAGCTGCGAAGCGAATGTTACTTTCCTGAATCGTGGAAGTGTGATACCCTCGTTTCCCCTTCGTCAAGCCGAATCATTCCTTCATGGTTTGTGCGAGCTTCGTATCTTCGTGCTTGGAAGGAAATTCAGTCCCCGGATCAGACCTTGCTATAGGTAAGCCAGTGATCTTATGAATGAGCTCGCCGGTGATAGGAATTTTCTTGTCCCCTATCCATAGGTAGCCATCATGGACTAATGCCAGAAGTTGTTTGACCACTATGGTCACCTGTGTGTTGCGGCCAAAATGGGGGACATCGAGTATCTTCAATAGACCAGCTTGATCCAGGGCAGCAGCCCACTGTCTTACTTCTAATAATGTCACCCCATTCTCGTCGTACTTGACGAAGTGCAAATATGTTTTTGGTGCGAACTAGGGAAACTTGCCACGATCATTTGTGTCGTGGTGAGCATACTTAAGCCGGTCTAATTTACCTGTCATGGTCCCGACCAGCTGCACACCCGGTGGCAACGAAGGAATGCGTAAGGTGAACTTCTTGAGTCGTCGAGGTGGCTGAACTCCTGGGCGAACTGGTGGAATATACGGTGGATGCTTCGGTGCAATGTTCTCCTCTTCTGCAGGTGGGACCTCTGCTGAACCAGACAGATGCATCTCGAGATCCTCTGGTGTTGGTCCTGATTGCTTGTGTCGGTCTTCGTTCCGCTTAGAACGAACTTCGAGCTTGAAATTTTTCCTGGCAGAGCTTGTCTGCATTGGCCGAGTTGGCTCTGGGGAAGTGTCTTCGTGGGGTGCAGATGCAGGTGGCTGGTTGAACAAGTGCGGCAACCCCGTCTGCTTGAATTCTCTCAATAGTTCCTCGAATTCATGATCAGCTGACATGGACACACTTGTAAAACTCAAGAAGCTGAAAAATGCGAACATCGCAGAGGTGGGTGTCTTCTTATAGAATCTATCCACAAAAGCTATCATAAATGTGCATTGATGGTCCCAAATCAGACAGAGATCTAGTCCAGACGGTGGTAGATTTCCCAAGATCGTATTAATACGGGCAGTTAATACAGAGAATGTACTGGCACCTCCAAGTTTGATTTCTTCTAACGGTCGTTTCTTTAGCTCCGACATACCTTTCCCTCTTCGGCACAAGCAGTCGCTATGACTGCACCCTACTAAGTACATTCGACACTTTTGAACATCATCTGCGATAGAGAGTTGAGCTTCTACCCACAACAAAAATTCAGCCACAACTTCAATGATTCCTTTTATTTCAAAGAACTGCATCAGACATAAGTCCTGATACTCATGGAAAAGTTGGGTTGCTCTGGTTACCATCACTTCATCCCAATAATCTCCAACTCCTATGTTAACTATCGGCATCTTCAGGGGCTGATTCATTTCGAGGGCTTCATCTGCTGGTCCGCAGACGTCGCAGTGTCCTTTTGACTCAGGATTATCACTATTGCGCAGATCATCATCCTCGTCAATTGCGAGGTTGTACCATTCTACTGCATAAGCTGCTTGGGCTTGCCAATCAGGTTGGGATTCGACAACTTCCTGATCATCAAAGACCTTAGTATGTGTCAACCTGATAGCTACATCTAAAGCTGGACAGACCATATTAGTAGAAAAGGTAAGCACAAAACTATCAACAGTACAAACCCAACTTACAGTATCCCGACGAAGCGCAGCCACCGCGTACCAATTCTTTGCTATCGGGTCCAAAGTATGCACAACCTGATGTAGCCATTCTTCCTGAGGTACACACTTCCATGCATCGTAGCACTATGCCACATGTTCCTAAGGGTTAGTCCTGCTTCGCACCCCCTGGGGCTGATCCATAATTCTTAGGCGGAGATATTTCTGACAAGCTTGCCAACTAGGAATGTACTTCTTATGGCTCTTCCACCATCTGGCTGTGGTGGCTCTGGATGCTGGATCCAGAATCTCCTATTTCTGTGAATCCGATATCTGTTCTGAGAATGGCGCACTAAACTTTTCTGGGTCTCTCGAATCATCATAAACGGGTAAGGTTCTTGTCTGTGAGGTAGGCCATCTGAGAGACTTGGTAATCCTGGCACATCTGTGTCCATGTAGCTCATACAACCGGCTCTGCCAGTTCTCTAAACCATCATCTGAGTCCATCATATAGGAGTTGTCACACTGCCAATCCATAATACCTTCGGCACTAGGGTCAACATAATATTCTTCCTTCGCTGTAAGGTTATAGATATGCTCCAGAACATCCTGATCTTCGTCTCTGAGTGGTTCTGTGTATCTTTCTCCTTGGGAGGGATCCAGTGGTAGGATGAATCGCAGCTCTTTCCCTTCGAAATTCATTTGTTTCTTCTTAAGGTTAATAACTACAGCATTTGCCATTGCCCATTCAATTCCTAACAAGGTTGGATATGGATTGCTGTCATCAATGATCTCAATAACTTCGAAGTCTGCTACAGTACAGACGCCATCAATATCTACTGAAGCATTAGGGAATCGTCCTAGTGGCACAATCTTCTGCTGATTGGATAATCTCAACTGTATAGGTGACCACTCAAGGGCAAGTTGTCCCATTTGTACCCAGGTTTGCTTGGTTAAGACATTTACCTCTGATCCTAGGTCCATGATAACATCAGTCATATCATACTCTCCTATCTGGGCATTCAATCTCATTTCCCTTCCAGTTCTTCGGACATGATTAATAGTTTCCTCCTTATCAATTATTCTCTGAGGTTCACAGAAAGCAAGAACTTTTTGCAACTCCTTTAAAGCATTCTGGTTCCTCAAGAGTGTCATACAGCTCTGTAAAAAGGAAGACAGTGTACTTACTTTATCCGTCGAAGCTTCTTGCGACTGCGACTGCTGCTGATGTGGCTGCGTAGGTGCTACTGCTGTGGTAGACTCTCCAAAATATTTCTTAGCTTCCATGAATGTCTCCTTTTCTCTTTCAATATCAAAGGCGGGGACTTTCATGGGGGCCTGACAAATGCAATCCTCGTCAGGTTGTGTCTCGGTAGGCTGTATATGTGTCGTAGCTACACTTTTCGTAACAACATTAATGGTTGGGGCAGGTCATTGCTCGACAAAAAGCATCTGAAGATTTTGAGTAGGGGCACTGTTTCTTTCCTGAATCTTAGCTATCAACTGCAGGCACTGCTCAATCACATGGTCTACTACTCGGCAATACCGACATGTCGTAGTGGGGTTCTGACAGTTGCGAGCCAGATGTTCGGCTTGGTTATAATTATAACACACCACCTGACCGCATCCTCTGCCAGCCATGCCACCATGATCACATCCTCCAAAACCACCTCTACCTGATGCACCACCGTGGTACCCGTAGCCATCATTTCTCTGTCCCTCATTCTGTACCCGATAGGCGTCATAGGTGCGCTCTCTCATGAGGTCATAGCTGTGACACTCATCCTCATTATGTCTGACGGACTTACTGAATTGGAAGTAAGGGTTCTTAGGAACTTGCACATACCTCTGTAGCAGATAGCAATTCTCAGGTCGATGTTGGCCAGTTGTCCAACAGATCTCGCAATATAGAACAATAGGGTTGAACGGGTTTAGCGCACCAGTATTCAGGTATTTTCTTATCACAGGGCACTATTCCTTGTCATGACCTTCTATCCGACATTGTGTGCACCAAACCTCTTCACGACCATTTTTTCCTTGCTTCATATCACAAAGCTCCAGAGCCATTGCTACCAACTGCGCTTGAATTTGAGCGATACCAAAATTGTCTTCGACAGGGGCGGTTTCAAGCTTCATCATGATTTCCAGAGCCTCCTGCTGGTCAGCAACTTTCTATTGCATGAGTGGGGTTCTGATATGTGGTAGCAGCGCTGCAATGAACCATTCCTTGTGCTGCGCAGGTCCAATGGGGAAATTGACTTGGTCAAGCAGAACTTTGAATCTTTGATCAAAATCCCACACTGATTCTCCACGCCGCTGCTGGATCTCTTTCAACTCAGTGATACACTGCGACTCGGATTTTGGCTTCTTAAATTCCTTTATCATTTCTGCTTTTATATCAGGCAATGCATGGTTTTGAGTGCTAGAGAAATTCATAAACCAGGTCAGAGCACGGTCTCTGAAAGAAGTAACCAGCTGCGTTCTTTTTGTATCTTGATCTGTAATGGACTTAACAGTCCACACTGCTTCACATAAAAACCAAAATTGTTTTGGATCCTCTGATCCAATTCCTTTCAAAACAGGTAGCTTAATGTCATCATGCATGTGGGCCATAGTGGATCTAGGGGGGGTTGGTGGGGGACTGGGAGTAGCCGGGGGGGAACTTACTAGGGTAGATTGACCAGCGACAGGGGTACTCGGGCTAGGGTGACTTTCGGACTACGACAGGTTCTCAGGGATAACAGGTTTGGGCTGCGGGGTGACCGGAGGGTTTCCAATAGAGGGGGTTTCTTCGGGTTCCGAATCTACAGGATTTTCAGGAGGAGACTCAGTATACTAATCTAGGGAATAGGATCCAAAATATCTTTTGTACCTTTTGCCACTTTGTAGCAAACCACTTTGCTCGTCGAAGGTATTTTCACTTGCAAACATAGGTTAGTAACACCAAGTCTAACAGTCTGATTCAATAAGCAATATACCTTTTTCGGATAATAGCATTTTAATTCTCAAACCAAATGAATTCAAAAACTTACCCCTTGGTCCTCTGAAAAAATGCCGCTCGGCTTCACTAAAGGAAGTACTCGTGTCGATGGAAAACTCCGTCACAAATGCTTCAATGGTTCGCATTGTCCAGAAATCAACAGCACAGGATATCTCGTTGTTCACCCTTTTCAGTAGATTAATTCTTGTGGGGGTCCACAAAGGAAACTGACGTTCTTGGAAGTTCGTCCTTCTCTCTGCTAACCTGGATAACCACTGGTGCAACTCTATGTGGATACTACCAAAGAAAATTTCATAGACATCACAAAAAACATACCTTTGTAAAAATTCGTTTGCACTACGACGCGGATCTTTGTTCTCTTGCTCAGTGAATTTTAGATAAGTCGAATCAAGCCAATCATCGATTTCCTTCACAGAGGGCCTCCATAACATAGCCCTCGAGGTACAACGTAAACCCCTCTTGAGAAGATACTGAGTTCAACCGGCAACAGAACCAATTTGTTGGAAATAGGGCAGACCCGGGTTTTATACCTTTAACTTAGCACCAACAAAAGACCCACAGTGTTGGCCCTTTCGGCAACAACCTACGAACAGGTTGCAGTATCACCCGAAACAGCTATGGGGTGCCGCAAAACCAGGTTTCTGCAAGCAGAAAAGGGATATTACTGTACCTTTATCTTTTAACAGATTATAAATATAAATCACAGAGCTTAACATTCACTTATTTGGCTTCGTGGTTAAATAAACAAACAGTGCCTTGCGTAGTCCTTTACTGGGAATTCATAGGGAAGTTATTATCTAGCAGTGATCTTTACTTATCAGATATATAGATATTAATGCATGAAAAAAAACATAACAAAACACAACACAAAAGAACCACAACACCAGATATAACGTGGTTCACCCCCAGTGTAGGGGTTATGTCCACAGAACTGTGTTTTATTTAACTTTCTACAAAAACCACAGTTCTAATTTGCGCACTCAGCTGCAGATCCCTTCAAGTCCTCAAAGCCATGCACACAGCTGCAGGCCTCTACGCACTCAGCTACAGATTTCCTTAATCACCCCAAAACCCTCTGCGCACACAGCTACAGAGGTCATCCACGCACACAGCTGGGACTTAACCTTTCTTACAAAATAATCCTTAGCTTCGCATCAATTCCTTTTACATCAAAAGCCTAACCTGACTTACTTACAAGAGTGCCTATTTATATAGCGCACTATTTATAAAACCATGGACTTAAACCATGGGCACCCCAAACCCTAAACCCTGGACTTAAACCATGGGTTTATTACAAAAGGAGGACTTTGACTCAACCCCGACACCCCTAAGACTATTTTGAGTCATAACTCCGCTTACAACTTGGACAAAAACTGTGGAGTTACCAAAATTAGGGACCGTTAAGGTGCGCGCCCCAACAACCAGACCTCAAGTCAATCTTGGAAAATACCTTTGCTCCCCTCATTTGATAAAAGAGGTCATCAATCGTAGGCAAAGGATATTTATTTTTCATAGTAACCTTGTTCAACTGTCTGTAATCGATACATAACCTGAGTGTACCATCTTTATTTTTTACAAATAGAACTGGTGCTCCCCAAGGGGATACACTCAGCCGGATGTATTTCTTTTACAATAACTCTTGCAGTTGCATTTTCAACTCTAGCATCTCTGGTGTACTCATCCTGTAGGGTGCCTTGGACATTGGCGTTGCTCTTGGCACAAGTTCAATAGTGAAATCAATGTCCCTCTTTGGAGGAAGCCCTGGAATCTCATCAGGAAATACATCCCTGAATTCCTGTAACACCTGATAGTCCTCCAACCTAGGGGTTTCATCTCCTGATGCCTCCAAAATATGAGCTACATACAACTGGAAACCCTTCCTACAGAACTTCTTTAACTGCATTGTAGAAACCTGCCCTACTGAAATCACCTTTGGAATTCCTTTCACAACTACTAGGTTCCCTTCTTCATTCATGCATTCAAAAGTCTTATTGTAACAATAAGGCTTCACCCTCTGAGCTTCTAACCAATCCATTCCAATGAGAACATCATAGGAACCAAGTGGTAGAACATTTATATCTACACACATGACCAATCCATTCATGACCAATGGACATTTCTCTACCACTTCACTGACCTTTCTCTTATTTGCAGTGGCTAGCTGAACTAACCAAGACTTCCTATGCTTTACTTTCTTAAAAGCACAACTCTCCACTAATCTAGGAGTAATATAACTGTGCGTTGAACCAGGGTCAATCAAAATAGAAACATATTGCTCAACAATCTTACTTGCTACTTCAACCACAATTGACTGGTGATCTGCCTGGAGATCCTCTAGTGCTGCATAAATCCTAGGGACTGCCCTTGCTACTTGACCCATTGTTTCTGCTTCTTGAACGTTATAAGCTGGCCTTGCACTCTCATTCTCGAGTGGAACACATATTTCATTAAATTTGGAAATATTCTATTACAAGGACTTCATCCACATTGATTTTTTTTTGGAAATCTCTAAATACGTATTCTATTAAATCTAGAAAAATCAACTCAAAGAACTATTCCATTAAATTTGGAATAATTAATCCAATAAACTACTTTCTCAATTAATATTTTTTATTTATTTCAAGTAAAACTTTAGTATTCAACTATTCAAAAGAAAATATTACATCTCAATTAGAACTAGAGGAAATATTACATCTCAATTACAACTAGATGGGTCAGATCTAAAATTTAGAACTTTTGCTAGATTGAGTTCCTTCAAACTAAGGAAAGTCATAGCCTTTGAATCCTACATAATTTATATTAATATTATTTATAGGTTGTATTAGATGTTAAGTTGATTAAATTATTTTATGACATAATATCAACATTGTATTTGTTACTACAACAATTATAAACATTGTCATAGTAATTATTTTTGTCTTTGTTATGTATGTTGTTTTATTTTTAGAAATTGGCACCACTTATAATCAAAATGAAAAAATATGTTATGACTTTAAAGTCTAAGTTTTATCCTTGTAATGATTAAAGTAAGTTATGAATTAAAATAGCAACATAATTTTTTATTATCGTTGTTGGCAGTGGTAGTGTATTAGAAACTAAGTTGATGAATGCTTACTTTATGAATAATAGATCAACTTGAGAAATTTCTTACCTATAAATTTATTTAATGATATTGATGTTAGTAAAGCCTCCCTTATTTATTAATATTAGATGTTTTAATAAGCAAAATCAATTATGAACTAGAATAGCATTAGCTCAATACAATTTGAA
>LPNX010699924.1:0-25482 GCA_001517045.1 Pseudotsuga menziesii | reverse complement strand
TAGCTCGATAAATTTACTCATTGAAGGATATGGGGGCGAGATTTGAACTTATGTATGCACGGGTCATGAGACTTTAAGACTAATATCTGGACTTATCGCTTGGGTTCAGTGTTTTGGATCATTAAATTCACCTTTAGATTGGATTTGTTAGGGTCCGATCTGATTTGGCATTTAGGATCAGTGAACCTCAATGAATTTCAAATATTTCTTTAAAAATGTCAAATTCAGAACTTAACCATTGAGTTTGCTGAACCCTGTGACTTAGTGTGTATTGCAATGCCTATGCTACTTTATAGATATCTGTATTTACCAACTTTCTGTTATCATGGATTTCATGATGGCCTTCTGTAGAGGCAAGAGAATGTTAATACTCCGAAGCTCATTTATTGAATATGGCAGGCCTATGAAAGCCTTACTCGTGGATTCGAGAGGACAGCTGATTCTCTTATATTCAATCCAATAAAGTCATATACCCGTGGGGAAGGTGCAGGGCATGCACTTCTAAGTGCTGTTCAGGCTGCACCAGCAGCGGCTCTTGCACCAGCATCTGCTGGTGCTGGTGCTGTACATTGTGCTCTTTTGGGAGTAAGAAACAGGTAAATAATAAATATCTTGGTGAATAAAAATGGGTAGGAAGAAACTTTTATCTGGATGTCTTTTCTTGACTGCAGCCTTGATCTTGATCATAAGAAAGAATCTGAGGAGAAGCACTCTGGAACAGTTCCTGTTCTAATATTTGACTGATGACATTTGAGCCAATACATGCAGGTGCTTTTCAAAAACGTCAAGATTGTTCAATTTCTTCAGGACTTGGTTTAAATTTTTTTATGGTGGCATTATGATGATGTTCTAATTTCTTTTCCCTTTCAGAGATTATAAAGACCTGTATGGTTTGTGGAGAAATCAGTTTTCCATGTACAATATAGTCAGTTTGAGAGGTTTTGTTTTCCCAATTTTACTTCACTTTCAAGGTAATATTTCATAACGGACTTTTTACTTCTGGTTCCTTCTAGTTTATAAACCATCTAGTCACAATAACCATGTTTTACAAATAAGTAGTGCCATTCGATAATGTGCATCTTTAATGGAATAGACTCTTATGTGCAGCTGTACAGTTCTTCCCATTCAATTCTTTTGGAAAGATTCAAAATAAAGAAGGCATTGACTACTGATGTTCATGTAATGTTATCCTGATTGTATAAAGCTTCTTGTTAGCAGCTTCTTGTTCTGGCCCGCAGACAGGTCTTTCTGCGTCAGTAGTCCATTTGTTGGTGGTACAAGAAGTGGAGCACAATTGAAGTATATTTTCTATAACATGTAATTTTGGAGATTGTCAGTTATAATCAAAAGTTTGCACTGCGTCAAAACATTCTCCTTGTATTATTCTGTAAAGTTCCTTCTCATTTCAGAAGGAAAAGCTCATTCTTTGTTTTCTGCATATTATCTGCTTACATGTGAGGAAATCCTACAGTATGTAAGTTTTTCTGCAAAACGGCAATTGCTGGGAAATGGTGTGACTAAGTCTGTTTTCACATTTGGCATACTTCTATGTGCTTAATGATCATGTAGCATCGATTTATTTTTTTGCAAAATATGTAATAATATTATGATATGTTCTTAAAAATATATGGTGGTTTATATGTTGACATTGGATTCTTCCAGAAGCTCTACGTGTGAAGGATTAAAAACAAATTAGCACTGAAGGCTGAAAGCTATTGGAAAACATTTGGTAATGGATGTCACACGACTTTCAAAAGAATTTCCTTCTGCTGTATGTATGTAGGACTCTTTGTTGCATTTCATTATATTTTGGAATATTGCTACAATTAATCCTTCTTTCACCGACCCTTTCTCTTCTTTAAACGCTCAACAAATTATGCGTTGATGTGAAGAAACGAATTTTGTCTGCCAGTGTTTTGTTTTGATAGCAATACTGTAACTTGTTTATTTAACATGACTACAGTAATGTATGCTGCAACCCAAAACCCTATACCCTAATGCGTGCAGCAACCCTAAACCCCAACTTTTAAAGCCCTGGCTAGTGCATGAATTGAACTGTAGATTCCTTCTAGCACAAATTGCCTGTTGGTAAATAAACTGCAAATAAAATTGAAGAGAATCCTGTCGTACGACACGATATAATGTGCAGGGAAGACATCTTTCAGTATTTTGAGATTTAAGAGACTTGTATAAATACCAAGAACATCCAACCTGTCCAGGAATTCTGATTTATAGGTCATATATCTTGATTCAGGTGAAGCCTACTTAGATATAACATTCTAAATTTTATGAGTTAGAAAATTGAACGTTAATAGTGATAGCTATCAGTACTTCAAATGAAAATAGTGTGGTAGTAGTGACATAAAATAGTGTGGTAGTAGTGACATAAAATAGTGTGGCCTTTCTCCCTCGAGGATTTTGAAAAGGCTGTTGATCACAAGGAAGATGTGCACTCTTAGCAGAGACACATTATGCTCTTCTCCGGATTGTTGCAATCGATTCCAGTGCCTACCAGGATTTAATTCAGAAGAAAAAAGCTAAGGTGAAGGCTGTTTGAAGGCCTATGCATTTGATATATTTTTCATTATAATATATTATGTGCTTGACACACTTTCTTGTTTTATTCTTATTTGAATTTCTTGTTATTTTTCTCTATGAATACTTAATTTTTTTCACCTACACTGTATCTTTGACAACATTTTGCAGCTATCAATACAGAATTGGCAGGACCATCTCTGTGATTTTCTGGAAGTAGAAGAAGTGGGAAAGCTTTTGGGTCATTTGGAAACAATTAGGTCTGGTGGTTACAGTGAGTTAGATCCAAGTGCAAAATTAGACATTTTGCATGAGCTAGTTGACAGAGCTCTTACTTTTGATGTGATCAGAGGTCAGCTAGATGAATACATAGAAGAACGGCAGGCCCTTGCAGCTACAAAATGAGAAAAGCAAATTGAGGAATCTAGGAGGAAAAAAGAAGAACATCTTAAACAACTAAATGGTCAAGGTAAGGATGATCCAGATGAAAATGCTACTAAAGAAGTTGGAGATAATGATAGGGCCATGGATGCTTCAGATACAGAAGTGCTAAAATGTGCCCCCAGAGAGAATGGATTGGTTTCAGATGATGCTGTAAGGGAAAGTTCAAACGAAAATGGTATTAAAGATTTATCAGAAAATCATTATGAAAATGGGTATGAATGTTTTTGTGTTCCTTTGCATCTACCATGATTGCATTCGTTGCTGAATGAACTGAATGCTTGCCATTTCAATAGATCATCCTTTTTTCCTTTCCAGTCAATATGGACTGAGATACTGACTGGGTTTTGTGTTGATTTATGTTGTCCAGTGATGGTAATCAGTCTCATACAACAACATCGAGACAAGCTGCTTTAAAGAAAAAATTGGATGCAAAAGCTGCGGAAGAAAGAGAGAAAGAAATGGTCAGGACTGAAGAACAAAAGAAATTGCAAGAGAAAAGAAAGGCAAAAGCTGAGATAATAAAGGAGCAGAAACTTCGGGAGCAGAGGGAAATAGAGTTAGTAAGTATAGAATTCTTTTCTAAATCTATGTTGGGCATTCGAGTTACAGAAAAGATTAAGTATAGAACACTTTTCTAAATCTATGTTGTAAATGCTGAATATGGTTTTTTGGCAGTGTAGTCCACGCGATGGCCGAAAATTTTAAGTTATTTGAGCACCTTTGAACTTCATGATTTATGTTTTTATTCTTAGTCACATATTCATTAAGAACTTGGCTTGGGTTTTGCAGGAGATCCTCACGGGTCTTATGTGGTTGCTAAAAGAGGAAGCTAAAATTATTGATATTGTCAATTCCTCACCTCATCCAAGGGTAGAGTTTTACGTTGTGACTCCAACTGGGAGAAACTTGGAGAGGCTTAGGGGATACAATGAGTGTGAGGAGTTGAAGCCAGTGATTGTTCCCACAGGTCCCACAATATTTAAAAAAAAAAAAATTTCAGCAGACGTCGCTTAAGCGACACTTTCAAACTGTCGCTTTTCCGACGGCTTTTGAGATATCCGTCGCAAATCCGACACTTGTAACCATCGCAATTCCGACTCCTTTTTGATCGCTGTCGCTTCTTCGATAGCTGCAGGTGTCGCATATCCGACGCCTTACGTTGATATTCGTCGCTTAAGCGACGGTTATGGAGGCTATTTTTCAAAAAAAAAATTCTACCGTCGAAAATATTCTGTCGCTTAAACGACACTTTACATTTAACCGACGGTTATGTAGGTGTCACTTAAGTGACGGTTATTTAAGTGTCGGATAACCGATGCCAAGTTTCCGACGCTTAAGAAAAAATCAAAGTGTCGTACATGCGGCAGGAAAGTGTCGAAAATCCGACATGACGACCGTCGGATTTTGGGTCGAAATGTAGTAGCGGAAGCTGATTGGTACTAGAGCGTGTTAATTCATTCTAAACATATAATTCAATTTTGTAAAATAAACTTATAAGTAATTTCATAATGGCCTTAACCATAGATCATGTTTGTTATCTCCCAAAATAAATTTATTTTGATAGGATGAAGAATTCGAGTCATGTTATGAAATATTTAAAGATTACTAACAAAGTGAGGGTCTCTGGTTTTGCAATATTTGAGAAAATTGGGAGTTTTAGCTTTCAGTGGCTTAGGGGGGGTTTTTAACAGCTCATTAGCATTCGAAAAGCTTTGTTTTGGAAGCTAACAATTTAAACACAGGATCAGGGTTACCCACCGAAAGCAAGTGAAAGGCGTTGGGGAAAAATTGTTTTCGGTGGATTAGATGAAAGCTTTGATGGTTCATTAGCCACTGAAAGGCCTATGTTTCAGTAGTTAAAAGGAGATATTCAGAGAGACCACAATTCGTCGAAATCCAAGTTTTACAGTGCCATTTGGAAATCGGTTTCGATGGCTTAGGTGAATAGGTTAGCATTTCATTAGCCACCGAAAGCCTTGTTTTTGGAGGCTAGAAGACAATTCTTGGGGGCCTCTAACCACCGAAAAGGTTAAAAACCTATCAAATCAAGGCTCATCAACACAACAACGATCATCAAAAGGCGTGATAAACCACCGAAAAAATAGGAGACTGCATCAAGGTGCAAGTAAATGATTGAGGAGTTTGTTGTTGAGCTGATGACGACCGATGTGATTGGAAACCCTACTCTTCCCTCCATCTATCCAAAGAACTGTAGAAGATCTCCACTAGGTATCCAGGTTGCTTTAAACATGATTGTTGGGCAGGGAGTCTCGAAAATATTGACCAAAGCTATCGTCCTCTCACCTAAGCATCACTCATTCAGTTAAAAGCCTTCATAATCAGTGCCCAATCCTCCAGTGCATTCCACCTTCTATTATAGGAATCCTCACCACTAGAAACCATCTCTGAGAGTCAGCATGCTAAAACCACTCTTCCACAGAACTTGAATTTATTTTTTCAGGTACCCAGGAGTACATTCAACAAATGAAGAAGGGAAGGCCTAGTCTCAAGCAAGAGTTGGGAGACATTAGCTACCTGGAGGCACATCCAAAAGTCTGCATGTTCTTCAAGGATACTGGCTGCTATAAGTTTTGTGAGAAAATTCAAGTTTCACACCAGCAGGTGGCTGAGGAATTTTATCTCTCTTTCGATGGCTCCAAGGAAATTATAGGCAAGGAAGAATTTCTGATAGATGAAACCCTAATTGCAAAAGTGACTGAATTCCTTAGCATTGGGGAGAAGTGGTTTAAAACCACCATTACAAAGGATGTAGAGTTCAGATCTTATCTGAAGCCTAAACATAGAGGGGTCGTGTGGAACAAAACTGTCCCATCCTCCTAGCTAGAATAGAGGTGGAAGCAATTACTGAAGGCCATTGTGGTCTACATAACTTGTGAAGGGAGATACAAAAATGCCATGATTTACCATTTCAAATTGATGAACCACTTCACAGGAAAAATACTACTGAATTTACCTTTCTACTTGCATAGGAGCCTGGTAAAAATGGCATAGTAGGTGAAGGCTCAGACAACCAAGATTGCTGGAAGATTGTCTCATCATGGTCTTATCCAACTCCTGATCCAAGAATTGATGAAGACTAGAAATGTGGCATGGGAATATTTCTTGTTTTGGAATGCCTTTGAAATATGCCTACATCCAGAAGAAAAGGGGAAGTCTCCTTCAAAAAATTCTAGCACACCAAGCAGTGGGAAAAGGAAGAGAAGGGTTATATCCCCAACAACAGCAGAACAACCTCCTTCCTCTTCTAAATCGAAGTAGGTCAAAAGAATCCTAGATTTTAGTGAAAAGGGCTAGGAAGTCACAACACATAGTGGGAACATTTTGAACCTGCCCTACTCAGATTCAGAAGAGGAAAGAAACAAAGGTGTTGACCTAGCAGTGCAAGTTGTAGTAGATATTGAAGAACTCTCATCACCTACACCAAAAGAGAAAGATGAACCAACATAGAAGATTCCTCTAGCAAGCCCAAGACATAAAGGATAAATCAGTTCAATGAGACAAGTGTATGAAATGGAAATTTTAGAAAGAGAGATAAAGAAAAACAATGCTACATTGGCCACGAGGAATAAGCTGCTGCACAACTCTTACCAAGAGATGAGAGAAATGTATATATTTCTAAAAAGAATAAAAAATATATACTTGAAGGACAACACAAGGTTGTATAGAATGATTAGGCTTCAAAGGCTACCGATTAAGGATGCCAAACCAAATCCTAGCACTCACCTCACATTGGAAGCCTTAGTTGAAGCTCTAGTAATCCTTTGGCCTCTAGAATCAAGCTAGATTGTTGCTAATCTTCCTAACATAGAGCCTGCTAAATAAAAAGATAAGTAAACAAACCTGAAAGAATAATTTTGGAGGTGGATTAATAATTTTTGAAGAACAGGGCTTTCGGTGGCTTAGGTAGACACTGAGGCAGTTCATTAGCCACTGAAAGCAGCGCTTTCGGCAGCTAATAGTTCAGATATTTTGGCCTCTTAATGACCAAAAGCAGAAAGAGGCACAAGACTGAATTTTGGCATGAAGGACTAGTTTTGGGAAAACATGAATATCTCAGGGACGAAGTATAAGGATGAAGGGAACTGAAGAAAACATCAGGGAAGGTATGCTTCAGTTTTGCAGTGACATAAAGGAAGAAAGAGTCACCAACACTAAACTATCTAAGTAAAACAATGAATTATCCAATAGAGGACCAGTGGCAGTTATTCCCAGTACTCACTTTAGTTATCAGAAGGTTCAAAAAATGAACGAGTTCTATAGTTAGATACACTAGTAGTTAAATTAGGGTTTTTTTACCTAATTATGCAAAAACAATTATTTTGTCTATTTTTAGTAAATCAGACCCAAGTTTTTAGGAATTGAATATTTTTGTAAAGGCTATAAAGCCTAAGACTTATGTTATTGAAAGGGTTCAACTTCAGGGACATATAGACCATTACTATTTTCAAGCTTCTCATATTGCTCATGACCTAATACAAGCTCTTTTACTATCATATTTTCAAATTACATTTCTTGTCTATTCTGTGCTTATGCTTGAATGTGTTGTTTAGGTTTATTCATGTTATTTGATGTCTGATAGCTGTCATCCTATCTGCATATTGATTAATTGAATTACAAGTACTTTCCTTGTTATGATTAGCCATTTATATATAACTGTTTTATGTATGAATCTTATGATAAGTTCTCGATCTCTACACCATATTATCAAACCTTTGAACAGTGGTAGTTAGAAGCCTTATCCCTGATTGAGTTTCATGCATGTCTTGAGAGTGTGAGGTCCTGTAGGTCACTTGAATTGATCCACTTAGAAAAAAATAAAAACATTTAAGTTACCAGGAATCCTCAAGCTGCAACCTAAAGGAGTTTCTTGGAGTGATAACAAATTAGCGTTGTTGCAGGGGAAAGGAGACTGAATCTCAACTTCCCTGGGAGATGACATAGATTACTGCTTTGATAATATACAAATTTTGGACACTATTATGGTTGTAATCATCTATCTGGTGACTCCATTGAAATAAGGTGGCTTCAAGAAGACCAAGTACCAGAGAAAATCCTCAAGGGCCACCAGGAACACCTGTTTCAGATCCAGAAGAGATTCTAAGAAGAGTTAGGGCTTCACTAAGGAAGACCAGTAGTGCTGCAAAGGAAGCTACATCAGGTATTTCAAGAAATATTCATGCTATTATTTCTTCTGTTGAAACATTTAATTCTTAGGAATTTATAAATACATCAAATTTTTTTAGGGTTTGGGCATCTTCAACCACTGTTGCTTGTGAAGATCCAATCCTTGGTGACTCCACTGGGATAAGTTTACCGCCATCACCCTTTCAGATACAAGCTACATCAGTAGTACCTTCCTGCACCCTTTCCATACCCATTTCCAATATGGATGCCCCTCTGACAAAAACAAAAAGGATCTTGGTAGCTAGCTATGACCCCCTAAATTTTCCTAACCCCCTCTCAGCCATGCTCACTAAAGACTATCTGAAACACATGCCTAAATTTATAGGAGAGGGATATTTCACAGTTGAAGAACATCTATAGGAATTCTACAGTTATGCTTAGAACATAAATATAGAACAGGAAGATGTGTGGACTAGGGTTTTTGTGCAAAGAGTAGATGGTCAGGCTAGGAAATGGTTCAAAAAATTTCCCACTGGATTAGTAGTAGGCATTGAAGCCCTAGATGACATATTTCTGAAGCATTGGGGAGAGAGGAGAGACTACCTCTATTATATCACCGAGTTTAGCAACTTGAAAAGAGAGAATGGGGAGTCTGTCTCCAACTTCACCAAGAGGTTTAACAATATGTACAGCAAGATCCCCACTGAGATCAAGCCCACTGATACCTCAGCCAGAATAACTTATGCAAATGACTTTGACTCTAATTTATCCCTGCTTTTCAGCGAGAGGAGATCTTCCTCCCTATGACTCATGCAAGATGCTGCCCTAGAGGTAGAATCTAACATTGTGGCATCTTAGAAGGTTAAAGGAAAGATAGATAGGAAGAAACAGCCCGTAGACTCTCTTAGGGATTCTTCATCAGAGAACAATATTGAAAAAATGGCCAAACTGTTAGATAATTTGTCTACTGAAATGTCTAAGCTAAAGGACCAAGGGTAGATACCCGTGAGGGGTAAGTTATTTTGTTCTCTGAAACCCAAATTTTGTCCCTTACAGAAGAGGCAATCCCCTACTTCAGATTCTCAGAAGGGAAAGGGAGCAAGTGTAAGATCAGAGAATCAAAGCTTCTTTTCAGAATGTTGTACTAGAAGAATAAGCATAGTTCATTCAAGAAGAAGGAGAGGCTGAAGACAACATCCACTGCATGGAGGATGAAGTTGACTTTTCCTTTTTGACATAGGCAGAATATGAGGAATCCCTAATTGATGAGCAGATTAGTGAAGAAGCAGTATATCAGGAAGATGGTCAAGTAGGGTATAATCTGAGGTCTAGGTTCGTTGCTCCCCCTAAGAAGAATGTTGTTCCTGCAAAGTAACTTGTTGCACTAGCTAAAAAGGCTACTATTTTACCAAATAAAACCACTGTCATTCCCAAACCATTACAAAAAGCAGCACATTCCTCAAGCTTTTATCCTATCCAACTCAAAGCTCTAGTACAAGACGTAAGGATTCCTGATAGACTGCATTATTCTTTCAACCTTGAATTAGAGATTCAGAAATTGAATATCCCTTTCCCATTAATAGAGCTAATGAAAAATGAAGCATTCAAATCTTCCATACTGAATTCTCTTCAGCCAAAGATACATATTGATACTGACTTTGTCAATCTACAAGATGATAAACCTGTTGTAACCCTAGGCCCTATGATTGAAGAGCTAAAGGATTATTTCCCACCTTTCTACATATCCTTGAATATCCATGATAATGTCCTTAATAATTGTCTGTTGGATTCATGAGCTTCCCATAACCTAATGCCAAAAGTTGTGATGGATGAGCTTGGTCTCAACATTACAAAACCCTACCATGATCTGTTCTCTTTTGAGTCCAGAAAGGTCAAGTGCTTGGGCCTCATCAAAGACCTTGTTGTAAACCTATCTTAACTACCCTCAAAACGAATTGTGATGGACATTTTAGTGGCTGATATCCCTCCTAAATTTGGCCTCTTACTATCTCGATCATGGAGTAAAAGTCTAGCTGGAACCCTTCAGATGGACCTTACATATGCTACAATCCAAATGTTTGGAGGGGAGACCAAGAGGCTTTACAGAGAGAATCAACTTTCCTACATCATAAGAAATGAAAAGAATTCAGTGAACCACCCCATCTATGCAATACACATAGATTTTGGGTCATGCATTCTATAAATAGATGATTCTCAGCAAACACCAGTCCAACCTACTAAGCCCACCTGTCAGCAGCCCAAAGAAGTGACCACATCAGTCAACAACATTTATTTTGATGGGGCTAGCAGTCAAAACTCAGCAGGTGCAGGTGTAGTATTGATCTCTCCATCCAAAGAGAATATTTATCTATCTTATAAGCTTGATTTTAAAACCACGAAGAATATAGCAGAATATGAAGCCTTGCTGTTAAGTGTGAAAGCTGCCAAGGAAATGGGGATCATGTGCATGAAAACCATACTTTACTTGATCCACTTAGAAAACCATAAAAACATAAAAACATTTAAGTTACCAAGCATCCTCAAGCTGCAACCTAGAGGAGTTTCTTGGAGTGATAACAACGTCAAAATAGAATAACTTAAAGTTTTTCTTTGTCTTTACAGTCCTTTCTTCTTCATAAAAGATAAGTAATGTTCCCCATAAGCATAAATTGCACTTACTCTCGAGTTATCACCAAAATACATGAGAGACAAGTTTTGATAACAAGTATAGGATGAACTAGTTAATCCATAGGCATAAGGTAAGATTTGAAAAACATGATGATGAGAGTAGGTCTGTCAAAAAACTTTTCAAAATAGAAAATCAGATATATACATGTCTAAATCAAAATACCAAAAACTAACTGAATCATAAAATTAACGGTTTAGAGTGATATATAGAGAATAGATTTTAATTGTCACTATAAGCTATAAGTTTCAAAAGTACCCCAAAAGAAGTTAATATAGTTGATGAGTTCTTTAGTGTACTTCCCTTTTCCAAATAATACTCCATGAGATGCTTATAGAGATAAAGTGTTTGTAACCAATTGCAAAACAAGTTGTTATATGACGCATATTTATTTATAAAAACATATATAACATTATAGAAAGGAAAAGAGTCACATGTACTAAGCTTATCAGAAATGGTTCTTATTTATCTGACAAAACAAAAAAAATATTTACATAATATCCTATTCTACTTAGAAAGAGAGAAAAAAATTATATTCAAGTGTGTGAATCCTTCCAATGTAACCAAGTTTGAAGCAAAATTAAAAATACACCTTTATCCACATACAAGAAAAATATAGTAGTGATTGTCTGGATATGAAGAACCAAGCAACCTGTTTAATTTAGTAACAATAAGCATTGCAAGAGGGGGTGGTACCATGGCTTATTTGCCTCTTGGAACCATAGTTCAATGTATCTTATGTATTCTAGGCTCTCTTGTTTATTTGTTATGTCATAAGGTCTTTCATCAAACCCTAGAATGTATACAGAATCTATGTTTAGTGATGTGGAATATTTAGGTTCTAATGTTTTCCCTTCATCAAATGAGAAGAGTTCAGCTCACTCCAGAAGAACAACACTTGGGAGCTGGTTGATCTTCCCCCAGGGAGGAAGCTAGTTCAGTGTAAGTGGGTTTACAAAACGAAATTTGCTGCTGATGGTTCACCTTTGAAATACAAGGCTAGATTTCTAGCCAAGGGCTACTCATAGGTACATGGCATATACTACAATGATACCTTTGTACCAGTGGCAAAGATGGACTCCATCAGGCTAGCCTTAACCATTGCAGCTTCGAAGCAGTGGGAGGTACATCACATGGACGCGAAGTGTGCTTTCTTAAATGGATATCTCACTGAATAGATTTACATGCATCATCCTCAAGGATTTGCTACTAATCCATCTCTTGTGTGCAGGCTAAAGAAGTCATTGTATGGGCTTAAGCAAGCCCCCAGGGCTTGGTATGCCAAGATTGATAGCTTTTTGCTATCACTGAATTTTGTTCGATGCAAGTCAGATCCAAATGTCTATTTGAAGCTGATTTATGGTTCATTAATGATTATTGTTATGTATGTTGATGACCTACTCATTACAATAAGATCAAAGGATGAAATTCCCTCCTTGAAGGATGCAATGAACCATGCATTCTCAATGACTGGTTTGGGCTTATTGAGCCAATTCTTGGGGCTCAATATTGCTCAAACCAAACAAGGAATCAAAGTACATCAGTCCAAGTATGCCTTGGATTTTTTAAACAAATTCAACATGAAGGATTGCAAGCTAAGCTAACTTAAGGTTGAAGAAGCTAATTCTTCACCTATGGTAAACAATACACTGTATAGGAAATTGATTGGATGCTTGTTGTATCTTACACTTACTCAACTTGATATTTCTTATGCAGTAAGTGTGGCTTCAAGATACATGGATCATCCTCATGATATCCATTGGAGAGCAGCCAAAATTATCCTTAACTTTGTTTAGGGAACAAGGACTCATGCGATCTTCTACAAAGTTAAATCCGATCTTGATTTGATTGGATTTACTGACAGTGATTGGGAAGGTGACAACATAGATCAAAAGTAAACATTAGGATATGTGTTCATGCTTGCTGAGGGACCAATCAGCTGGTCAAGCAAGAAACAGAGTGCCATTTCACTCTCATCTATAGAAGCAGAGTACAGAGGAGTTGTAAATGTAGCAACTCAATGTTTATGGTTGCAGGGGTTACTTGGTGAGTGTGGCTTCAAATCAGAATAATCAACTACTATCTATTGTGATAATTAGAGTACCATTCGAATCTTAAATGATCCAGTTCGGAGATAGAGAACCAAACACATTGAGATCCATATGCACTACGTCAGACAGCTTGTGCATGAGGGCACCATTCACCTACTCTTTAGTTCATCTTTAGAACAAGTAGCAGATATCTTCACCAAAGTTTTTTATAAGAATACATTCAGCAATCTCAAATCACTGCTAGGGATTGCTGATCATGATGTGATGACAAGATTTTAAATTTTTTTTTTACTATCCATGTTTAAGGGATGACTTTTCCCACTAGGTTTTTGCCTCTTTCCTTGGTTAGATGGACATGCAGTATGTAAAGGGTGACTAAGCCTTGTTGCTATGCCCTATAATTTTTTGATATTTTATTCATAAGTTAGGCTTAAGGGGGGGTGTTAGAATAATCAACCCATAGTTAGCTACCTTAGACATTAATTAATCCAATTTTGTCTTAGTTTCCTAGTTTCCATATTCCACCTTATGCAAGTTGTCCTCCACACATCCAAAGTGGTAAAAATTGGTAAATTTGAGTCATGGAGTGCTTGGGAAACCACTTGGAATCAAATCTACCTTATTCCTAGCCTTCCTAGCGCATGTCTGCTTTTTCTGCTTTATTGCCTTCTTTTTCTGAGTTTTAAGGCAATTGGGAAAGTTTGACTAGGTGAAGTTAACTTGTTTTTTGTCCACATCATCCTCCACTCTTTTCTCCTAATAAAAGCAATATATGGGTTTTCCTTCCATCATCTATTAGCTTGCCTAATTGATTTTTCCAATTCGTGAGCGCCTAGATAGATTTGGAAACTGCTTTATGCACCTATGGGGGATTTGCTTAGATTTAGTAAGCCTGCTTTTGACCAAATCCCAATGGCATACTTATCCATTTGAATATCTCATGTAATTATTTATTGTAGCAGCCTATGACTTCACATGGTTGGCTATTGTACACTTATTCAATATAGATTAGTGTTTTGCTCCATATTCAGTCTCCTTTGTGTGTAATTTGCATGTGTAATTGGCAATTTTTGTGAGTGTAATTGTTCTAACACCTAGGTTCAATTTCCACAGTCCTTGACCCAATATAAAATAAAACATCAATATAATCATCATAGTCAATAGACACATGCCTATAAGTGTTAGGTCCGAAATTCGGGATATTACACTTCATGTTTGAACTTAAGAAATTTTGGATAAACTTCGTATCAATGATGACTTTGTAATAATGTGTTTAGATTTTGAGTTAAGTTGTATGAAATGGAAATTTTATTCAAATACCCTACTTACTTCTTAATTATTGCATCTTCTTTGTTTTGTTGACCATCATCTTGCCTCTTTGCATTATTTCGTCTTTGCTTTTACTCTTTCTAGAGGGAATTGTGAAATTTTATTTGAAACTTATAGGACCTTACTAATTATGATGTCTTCTTCTCTTTGTTTCCCATCACATTGCCTCTTCTCATTATTTGACATTGGTTTTGTTCTCTATAAGAGATATTGATGGAGAATGGGCCGTTTAGATTTATTTCTTCTTGATAAGGAGAACCAATTTGTTCCTTTTAAATATTATTTGGGAAACTTTAATCTATTTCTAGATTCTAAACTTGATTGAAATCCTCTTTTTTTGTTTTTCAACATTAAAAATTTCTTCATCTCTAATTATTTTATCTTTCTCTATTAAAAAAGATGAGCTTCTCTACAAAATATTTCAAAGTCTACATCCATTGATTCCCACCTACTTTTGTTCCCATTCATAAATTTTTCTTATTTTGATGGTTTTTATTTTTATTTTATGATTTTTATTTTTAAACATCATTATTCTTAAATATTCTTATAATCCTTGATTTAATATTTTACAAAAAAAAAAAAAATATTCATATTCATATCATGAATTAATAACAACTGAAAAACATTTGACCCTTGCATAATTTTGTACGAGGTTAAATTATCCATCAATAATTTGATAGCTTTTAGGAAACAATTTTTCAAAGTCTTCCTAAACAAATATGGATTTGTCGACATAAAATATTTTATGTCATTGATATAATGGCTTGGTTAGGCTTTCAATGGCTTTTAAAATTTTAGTATCCTAAAATAACAAGGTATGAAAGGAAATCTTATGAGACTAGAGTTGATGAGAGGCCCTCTTCTTTGAAATCCATGTCCATCAACCTAATAGTTGAGAGGTATATATCCCTTTAGGTACAATCCATTAGGGCTTATGGATCATGGCCAACTCATGTCCATGAAATCTTTTAATCCAAAATGAACCCAAAAAAGTCATTTTCTTGAACAATAAGATTTTAACATGGCCTTTCTTAATAGGGTCAAACACTTGTCAATATTTTTTTTGTTTTGGAGATGACCACAACAAATCAATTTACTTACAATAATGTTGAAAATGATAGACTAGGGATTTTCTAAAATCCCATCCATATTGCATATTTATATCAGAAACCTCCCATGTGTTGGTATTAAGTTATTACTGGGAAGGTGTTGGGGGGGGGTGTTGAATCAGTAATTGAAATTCCATAGATATGTACAATTTCAACTTATGCATATTTTTATAGGTTTAAAAGTTTCCATCATTCATAATAATAATTAGAACAAGGAAAAAAAACTTGAGAATGCACACACACACACACACATATAGTTATAGTAGTGGGAGATAAAAATCTCCAAACATGAACACCCTCGCATTTCAAGTGTTCAATTGATCCCAAGTATAATCTACGGGCTACTGGAACCAACTTGGAACAACCTATATCTTCACGAACACCCAATCACGATCTTTAGGGGCCAACATGAATAGATATCAGTATGTCTACAAAACTTGCGACGTGTGGCTTCAAGGTTTGACCCATGGAAAAATGTGCTCTTCGGTTGTGTAACTTACAACTTATGTTTTTTATCCAACACCCATTGGAAGGAAACTACTACCCCCTGATGTTTATCTTCACATATAGAAAGGATGTCTCTACACCCTGATTATATTTGCTAGCACCAACTAGAAGGAGGCTGCTACCCCCTACTCGTTGCCCCGCCCGACCTCCTTGATATGAAATATGAGTGTATAGAAGAAACTACGAATACATAAATACCTTTTATTTAAATTATGTAACTGTTGTTATATTTAATATGAATTTGAACACACAATTTCACAAGATATGATGTGCGAAAACAATTGCGATCTGTGTCTTCTCTATTGATCTATGTTTTTCGGTTGAATAGAGTTTTTGACTCAATCACACTTGGTGTTTCCCGATCTACGTTTTTACAAAGTAGGACCTTTGCACATACAAACTATGGGTATCCTTATTTCTAGTACACTTACTTGTTTTCATCTCTGTGTTTCACAATCTAGCTCCGCTGCATAAATATACTTTCTGTGATCAACTAGCCATTGATACCCCAAAAGAAGTTTTGAAGCTTCTCCAACTATTATTTCAAATCTTATTTTTCCACAAGTTTACTTCAACTCATCCATATCTTGCTTATTTATAATCTTCTCGACTTAAGAGATGTGTCTACTCGGTTAAGTCCCTTAACTTTGTATGATGTCCCACCAAAGTGCATATTTAGCAAGTTAGGACCTGTGTCGACGTGCCACTATTTACCAAATCATCTTTGTGTGTATTATGATGCATATATGCCAACACCCATGTGTTACTTTTTCACATATCGATTTGTTTCTTATGTTTCTTTACAAATCTTTGTACCACTTACTAGATACTTTGTGGGACTTTAATACATAATTTTATTTCTCTTTATTCACAAGTCTTGGAAATAGTTTATGTGAATTTTGTTCTATTTTCAATATTGTTTGAACTATGTGATTATGTGTGCATTGTGGCTAGCGTCATGGTGGAATAATTGATTTCATGTGGCTTTGATCAATTCCTACACATCTAACTTTTGATCCTTAATTTTTTTACATCAATGACAACACATTTGACATTTGAGATTTGATCAACACCTACATAATATTATGATATTTTATCTTTTGACATCAATGACAACATATATTCAACAATACCCCCTTTTTTATTAATTCCAACACATATAGCTTCCCCATATCAATGCTCACCAAGACATATAGGCTCCCCCTATCAATGCTCGCCTTTCATTGCGATGTTTTTTCATTTCTCATATTCTCTCCCCGTTTAACATCAATGAAAAATGGACCCCTTTTATTTGTTGTCTCTCCCTGGCTTCATGCTCACTCGTTTGAGGATTCCAAGTTGCAAAAAAAACCATAGTCAACATCTAGTTTAATGTATCCTATAGGAAATATTTTTTGAAGCTTTTGACACATGGTGTTTTATTTCCTTCAATAAATTTTTTTGTAATCGCACATATATTCAACCTTTCACATGCATGGAAAACGTTGATGTGCCCAATATGTCGTCCCTGTGGTGGGTTTGTAGTGTATCTTTTACTCCAACTTCATTATTGTAAATCACCTTTTGTCTCACACATTAAATTTTGACTCAACATGATTCTCCTTGGGTTTTGCAATGACATTAAATCTTTGGCTTCAACATCCCTTCAATTTATGCTCAAATGTGTGATAAAATTCTTCCCAATTCTATAAGTTGTTGGTAGTATTTTTATTATGTTCGCCACCCTCGTTTGTACTTTGAAATGATTATGTTGTTATTTGCCTCTATATTTTCCATTATTCAGTCATGTTTCACCATCATTTCTTATTTCTAACATTTGAATAACTCACTTAACACCCTTTGCACAATGGTTAAATCTTAGCAGGAGGACCTTAAACCGTTGTGGATAGACATAGGTATTTTGTAGATCTAAGTAGCTAAGTCCAATTTCTTGATGTGTTGTCAATAGTCTTACTTTAACCAGACTACTTCATAGACGCTGTCCAATTTGAGTAGGTGAGTGGATATTTTGGAACAACAATAGTGGCAGACATGCAATCCTCTGAGTAATCTTTGGGTTGATCCCAAGTTATCAACTTCGATAATGGATCTTATTCCCTTATTGCAGTCATATGAACTTGCAGATCATGCTCCAATGTTGTTGGACTTACATATTTCACCTCTACCTATCAGTCGTGCTGAAGAATTTGACCTTGAGTTGTGTCTATGATCCACCTTCTGTCATCTTCACTTTTGTTGTGCTTCAATTTTTTACCTTATTGCTCAATTGTTTCCTAATGTAATACGAGCTTCGAAGCTCCACTCTTTTGTAATCATATGTGAATATAATACAAAATCTATTTTTTCATATTCATTTTGTTTTACTTGTACCTTCACTTGCTTACTATTTTATGTATAGCTAATTTGATTTAAGAAATACATAGTAAGTTCTTCAAATAAATTTAATGAGCTCCTACTTACTTTATCAATCGTCGATTATTTGATGTACCTAACTTTGTGATCAAGAATATTGTAAATTCCTTCTAGATTAGCCATGCATGCAACAATCACTTGCTATTGATACTATGTAGTCACTACTTTCATCATTTGTATATTCTTGAGATATATTTCTAACCCATATATTCTTATTAGGATGAATTGTATTCTCACTGTGTGTATTTTTTATACATTCCTAAAACACATTTCTTTTCCAATCCTTCTTGCACACACTTGACCTTTGAATTTTTTTCCACATATTTGTGCCAACCAGGTTTCCTTTACTGCCAAACTTTCAAGAAACATTGCAATGACTTGTGGCCATATTTATCACATACATAGCACTTTATAGTGTGACAATATGTCACTATATGTACGACAAAATTACATCTCCAACATATGATTGTAGTTTTGTGTCTAGAAGTCTTCACATTCCTAGTTTTCTCATTCCTTATAGCCAATTTAGGTTTTCTACAAAAAAGTACTCCAATGGTTGAAGCCAGGCCATTTTTTGTCACATATTCTACTACTAGCTTCCACAAAACCAATACATGTCTTATATTCTCGAGAGCGTTGACACCTTAGAATTTCATCTAGGATAATCAAATTGCTTTTGAACTTATTTTAAGTTTTTGTGTCAATACTTATTTTGGCCATTCCTTCAATTGCATTGACTAACTTCAAGTGTGAGGTGTATGGTTCTTTCAGTGCAATTTGCTTATATAGTAGCTCATTTATCAATTCTCACACTCTCTCTAGGACTTCTCAAGTGCACACTTGTTTTCTTATAGCTCCTTAATTCTTTCTTTTGCAAACATAAATTCTTTGTCTTTAGCTACCATTTGTTTCTTCAAGTCTTCAAGAACATCCTTAATTTAGTTGGTATGTTTTTATGTTGTTTCAAATTATTAATTCAATGTTTTTACTCTTTTATTGAATTATTCAAATCGTCTAGAGTGCTAACTAGTTCACCTTCCTAGTTGACACCATAATTGTCCTCATCTTCATACTTTGAGCTTTCTTCAGAGCAACTGAGCTTTTCATAATTCGACAATGCTAGTGTAACTTCACCGGAGGAGTGTTTTTTGTCGACACTTTTATCCAACTTGAATATCTCTTTTGACCTACTTGATTTCTTCTTCTCATCAAATTTAGGAGAAGTGTTGGGTGTTATAATTCCTATATTAATTCACCTAATATTTAATTATTGACTAGGTTTGGTAGGCTTCAAGTTGTTACAAAATATATGTGAAGGTAGAGGGTGTCATGTAAATATTTTAACAAAGAAAAGATTGAAAGATCTTTCAAAATGAAGAACCGAGTCAAACTCCTAAGAATGCAATTATTAATATAATTGAACCAAGACAAAAACACCAAACTAAAATAAGATCAATCTATATTACTTTATTTAACAAATGAGAATACAATCACTATTTTTTATGACAAAGTCTATTTAGTGACTTCAAAAACTAACTAAGCAAAGAAAGTGTACATTTGTAAATGAAAGTACAACAACTAAATAATTTATAAACAAATAACTCCTAACTAAAAAGGATACTATCAACAACCACTTTGTAGTGCTGTGCTTGTCGGGCAGAGCACTAAGTCTTAATATGTAACAACAAAATGAAATTTCTTCTTATACTAATTTTCAGGATTCGTTTATTTGTGCTTTAACAAGAGGGTTACACTGAAGAATACCTAAACTTTAAGCAAGCTGAAGATAGTTCGTGAATCCTGCTCCTGTAGCCTTGCCTCTCCCTCGTCTGAGCCTCATCCGAGCCTTGATTCCAATTCGGATTATCCACCCTACCAACCAGTGTTGAACCTGCTGGACCTAGGAAACCGACAGATTTTGCTAGCCCCTAAGCCCACGTTCCGATAAACCCGATAGCAACTTCCTTGTTTGATGAGTGTAATTCTTCCTCTGGAGTTAACCCCCTCCTCCAGCTTTCTTCTCCTCTGTTCTAGCACCTTCTTTCCTCCCTTATTCTGCAAAAATTCTCTCCCCGATACTCTCCAAAAATCATCCCCCCTCTTCAACCATTCGATCCCCCTCCTTATACCTCCTTGCCCTTCCTTCTTCCACTGCCTCTCTTCTTCAACCGCCTCCTTCATAAAAATAATAAGTATTAATTAGTTCTTTCTTGGGCAGTCCAACCTGTTCAGTTTATTTAAGACATTTGTTTGCACGTAAATTGATTTTCTTGAATTGTACAATTCTTCACCCTCGACGAGGTGGTGGGAAATTACTACATGCTTATCCTATGGACTTGAACGTGTTAATTTAAAACATAACCAACTGTTATAAAATTACACCAATATTGTTTGTTTAATGTTTTATGCTGAATGGTAAAATAATGGTAATAATAATATTGTAAATTAGTATATGTTATTAATAACTTAATAATAAGTACTTAATAATTAAAACTAATAATATAAAATAATAATAATAAATAATGACAACAAAATAAAATAATTATTATTATTATTAATCAATACATAATTAATTACATTATTATTATTAATTGATTGAAATGATAACATTGACATGTTTATGTTTATTGTTAAGTCCCCCCGTACATTGATTTTTAATAAATAAGGTACATTTACAGGTTTAAATAAATCACAATTACTTAGTTTACCCATCCAACTATTTAATGTTTTTCAATTAATATTTCATACTGGCGTGCATGTGTGAGGTGTGCATGCATGGCTAGTACATGCACATGCTGCACATGTACTATACCAAAAACCCCTAAATTCTAGCTGATACAAATAATATTTCACGCAAAAAGACCAATATATAGATATAATATGATTTCTTTTGACATTCAGAGTTATTTAATAGTTATGTTCTTATTAATCAGTCAATTAAGATTGGTACCTACCATCACTAATCCAGTATCATAAATGACCAACACTCAACAATAATAACTAATATGTCAAACCATCCTAACCTACGTCTGCATCCTCCCTTTCCTTCCTCTACTAGTACAAAGTGGATGCCAGCTGTACTGACCTTCCCACACAGAACCTGGGAGCGGTAGTGTCAGCTAACTAGCAGACCTAGCCTCTCCTAGCATGCATTCGATCATTGTCATCACAACAACTTGGGGAGCGTGTCTCAGTACTGCCCTCCCACGACCTTGGGTATCAAAGTGACATAGGGTGGGAAATGCATCCATCCCTCTCAACATACTAGGTATATACTCCATCAAACCATACTGCGTTGTTATCAAGTTTATTGGTACATGTCATCGTACCATCACTTGGCAATTAAGGCTCTCTTCAAGATAAGTATTGAGTCATACTTTGCATCACACACTCCGCTATCACATAGCCCCTGTACCCTGCAGGTTAGCACTATGCAAACATGCATTTATAACAATATTAAATCAATAGCTGGTCCATATTATCAACATTATTTTCTTTCATCACATAAAATCACAAAATAAATCGCATCATGGATGGGTGCCCATGTACCACATCATACATATCAGATGATTTCAAGGATTACAATCAAATATATGTTTTTGTTATGAAATAAATGAATCTGATGATGACTACCGCATGGTAATCGCATAAGGAAAATAATTTCATATAAATGATAATCATCATAACATCATAATTAAAGCATCTACATAGGCATGTTAATCGTCATAAAATCATAATCAAAGCATAAATATAAGCATGATAACATCATAATATCATAATCAGAGCATAATCCTGATAACATCATAACATCAATAAATAATCACATATAACATGCCAAAATATAGTTTATGAATTATAGTTGAGTCCATAGATAATAAGTAAATACATTGTAATAAGTATGAGTGATAAATATAACGGAGTCAAAATATGGGGAGCTACACACTTAAAAGGATATGATGCAAAGAAAACTTAAATAAGTGAATGGAAAACTAACAAAAACAAGTATAAACTTAAATAAAGAAAACTAAATAAGAGAAGCAAGTAGAAAACTTAATAAAGAAACTAAATTCTATCCTACAAGTCTCTGTTGGTAATCACACAGTGAAAGATGAAACTATTCCTAAATATGATGCTACTAATCCTAAGTTTTACATGCAAATGGACAAATTAATCCAGAAGCATATTTATAAAACAATACAATAGTAAGAAGAATAAAAAACAAATAAAATAAACAGAACATACCCTAATTCAAAAGCATCTTCAAAGGGAAAAGAGGTAGAGAAAATAATAAAACTTTAATAACCTAAAACAGTAAAACTTATAGTCTAAATAATAATAAAAATTGTTATCTAACTATTACAGTCAAAGCATACATCAAATACTAAAGAACCAGAACTTAAATCAATTTTGAAACACATTAAAAACACAAAAAACAGAACTACGGGCTGAATGCGATGCAGACTGAACTGCAGGTTTGCAAAACAGATTGGAAGGAAGGTCATAATGGAAGGCTATACAGACTGTCTGAATGACAGTCTATGTAAAGAAAACAATATAAAATAACCTAAATGATCTACTTCTCAGCTGATTTTATGGATATGAATATGCAACGCATAAGGAACAGTAAATAAACCTATTTAATCATCAAATTTAGCAGTAAAATAAACTGAAACAAATTCATGAACATCAAGAATCATTGCTTATTAATAAACAAACTAAAATTCAAATTGCATAATATTATAACAGAAAAGAAATAAATTGATAAAAAAAATCTACTCTATCTTCTTATGAACAAAAGTAAATAATTAGCTGGAAATGAAATGACAAAAACAAATGGAAAACAAGTATGCACGCAATCTAGCTATTTAATTCTGGAAATAAAATGCATTACCGAAAGCAAGTGAAATAAACATTTACAGTAACTTAATGAAATAAACAAACTTGAAAACAAAACAGAACTAGCTACAAAGAAAAATAATGAAAACAAGCAAAGAAAACCTCTGGTTGATGAGGGGCCCTCTCAGCAATCAGGGGTGACTCCCAGCTAATGCTTACATGAACAAAATCATGAACAACAGAATGTAGAAATTCTATTAAAAATACTAAACAATATTACAACGTTGTTCTCTCAGAAAAATGTCTGTCTAACTAATGAAAAATGATCCACCCAACACTCACGCAGAGGCTGGTATTTATATTGTTTACAAGACATGAGCAAGTCGACCCTTTAATAGTCAACGGGTCTCTAAATTTACTCAATCATAAAGGATTTTGAAAAATCAAATCCCAGCGTAGAGGTATCTTTCTTCTCTTTCGTCAGTCTGGTTCTCTTCATCATGATATGGCATGCGTGATCCTTCCTTATCATGGCTGATGGAATGGTCTCAAGGGAAGGTAGAATACATGGTAGGTCTTCTAGAATGGAGTCGTTCCACCCTCTAAACATGAGGGAAGTAGGTAGGTTACAAATCTATTCCATCATTTAATGCATCAGATTGGTTATTAAGAGTGCCCAGATTGATTAGCGATCTAGATGGAAAGCTGAACAGCGAGATGGAAGGTGAGCTACGTCCTGAGCTGTTTGTTTGTTTGTGTAATTGTTATTAAATCGCCCAAAAAGACTATATAACATGCAAACGAATATACACATTAAGTAACATATCATATATGCTTTAAATAATGTTAATTTAAATCAATAAAATCATAAAATGACAATAATAAATAGATTATATATAAACCTTTAATTTATTCATACCTTGGGCTAAATGGTGATCTACGTGGCAGAAAATAAATAAAATATAGCAAAACATATGTTTAAATGAATAATTTAATTGCAAAAAATGATAATAAATTTGGGCTCAATATTTCCCCACACCAGAGAAATGCCAGGTCCCACTAAGCAAAAAAAAAGGTAAGAGATAACACTGTCATAGCGAACTTTGAGACATGACCTAACAACGGGCATATGAATAAATGAGTGAGTTCATAAGGTTTATAATTAGTTCAACCATATCCAAAGTAAACTTTGGATAGGTTGAACGTATGATACAATAATGATAAATCGCATTTATGATAAGATTGATCAACAAGAAAATTGGTCATTTGATAATTTACATGCATGATTGGGTAAAAGGATAGGGTTACTAAGAGTGAAATGGTAATTAAAAAAAAATAAAAATTTAAGTTCAAAGCATTCACATGGAGGTAAAAACTATTTGTCAAAAACAAAATTTCGCTAGAAAATTTTAATCATAAGTGTTGTAATATCACCAAGTTTTATTAGATCGTCATTTGGTATTTCATTTGGACCATCATTCGATCCTTCATAATGATATGCTTCATCCTATAACCAAGTTCCGCTGTATAAATGATCATGAAAACATTGATCATTTGTCAGAGATAAATAGATAAAATAAAAAAATAAAAACAGTCTAATTTTTCTTGATCCTCCCCCCCCCCAAACCAAAGATATGGTGTGTCCTCAAGCCATGAGAGAGAATATTTGATTGTTCCAGATAAAATAAAAAGTTCTATCATGCTGTTTATTTTTTTGTAAGAAAAAGAAAAACTAACTAGTAAATGGAAATGATGCAGATATGTATATTCATGAAAAATATAACAGTGCTTCGAAACACCACTCGAATGTTTAAAAAAAAACTATAACTGAACGAAATGCTATAGGAAAAGCTAGTCATCCATGCCTTATTTAAATATGTCTTGTCATCACAAAATATTTTAAGTTTACCTAGAAAGATGTGAGATTTACAGCTATGGGTCCCATTTCTAAGATAATTATATCCTGGTAGTGATTGAATTATATGGCTGGATCCAAGCCCTACTTACATCCATTCTCTAATGACATCATAAACAATTGGCCTACACATGTATTTATATATATTTTGTTTTTCAAATATATTATCATTTTTCTGAACCATGTGCATGGTGGTGCATTTACCAGATCTATTTTACCCGATATTTCCCCACTTCCAGGAGGCCTGTTCGGTACCCAATGGGTTTATCTTGGTACCATGCAAGCATAATCCCACTGCCAGTGAGCCTGTTCAGTACCCCAATGGGTTTACTTGCATTTATTGAGATTCCTTGTTTTAATTTTTTACTTAGCATTGACCCGCTACCACCTGGCATGTTCAGTACCCTGGCAGGTTTGCCTTGTATAATGATATTAAATATATGGAAGCCAATTGGTACTAGAGCATGTTAAGTCCTTCTAAACACATAATTCAATTTTGTAAAATAAACTTAT
>LPNX010699917.1:212714-267888 GCA_001517045.1 Pseudotsuga menziesii | reverse complement strand
TATATATATATATATATATATATATATATATAATGGATAAGTTTTCATTTATAAAAATATGATATAGATCAATATCAAATTTGCATAAGTTTATGATTATTTTTACATGTTTATAGTAGTAACATTAAACTTTCTAAGAAGTTTTAACCAAAATATGACATAGATCCATATTAAATTTACATAAGTTCATGATTATTTTTACATGTTCTATAATAGTAACATTAAACTGTCTAAAAAGTTTTAACCAAAATATGAAAGCAATTGTCAAAGGATTATCAATGACTAAGCTACTTTAGATTTTAACACCATGGTCGAGTATTAACTGGCAAAAAAAAACATATATAACTAGAGAAGGAAATAACTAAGTAGCACTATGGCCATTGACCATGACTTGGTCATCCTTACTATCTTATGTTGCTACTTGCTCCATGAAACTAGAGATAATGATTGGTATAGGAGGTGGTTGTTGAACAAAGTTTTCATTGTTGTCCTTATTTTCTTCTATTTCAGATAGCCTAGAGAATTGGTCCATTAGCAGTTGTTCATGTCTATCCAGGGTTTCCTTAAAAGCTTCCAGTTGCATTTCAAAGGCTTTAACATTTCCTTTTACTTTGTCCTGGTGATAGTCCAGAGTATCATAAGATGAAATCCATTGCCTCTCATATTCTCGTCCACTCTATCTAGACGTAATCCTAGTCCATTTGTTTGAGTGTTGTTTTGCTTAACAACTTCTAGAACCCTTTTAAATTGGGAATTCATATAGTATAGGTTAGCTCTAATATCTTTGGTATCATCCAGAGTGTCCCTGATTTCTACAAATATCTTTTGTAGCATATGTGCAAGGTCTATTTTTTACACCATTGGGAGAAAGAAATGAACCTCAACATAGGGCCCCTCACAAAATTGTTGAAATATGCCAAATGTTGCAAGTCTTCCTCCCCTAGTGAGACATGACAAAGCTCCCAATATTCCCCAAAGTTGAGCTCCCTCTCAGCCCTACAGGAAATATTCTTCCCTCTATGAGCTCGATAAGGAATCAACACCACTTGAGTAATCTCGACTCCTCATGTTGTTAAATAAAACACACTAAAAAATCAACCAACACATCAATTTTCATAAAAAAAGATTAACAATATCCTTCACACACCCGCCTGACCAGGAAGAAAATATCCACTCCTTCATATCGAGGGGAAGGACGCATTCTTCATTCGCAAAACAAGCACTCAACAACCTCAATTTTCCAACACTGTATAAGCTCATCCCTTTCAACTTGTAAGAATGTTTCTCTCTCTCAACAAAGCTTAGATACGAAGATTCAAGGCGTAGGGGGCTTAGAAACTTCCCCTTGGGTACACTTCCCATGAAGGCAATCATGCAAGGTAGAGTATAGTGCATTAAATCACGAACTTGAACTACTAAACTATGACTGCAAATATTAATTACATGAGGGTTACTGAAACAATCCATATAACCTTTGAATAATGTCTTAAGGTAGGCAACACCTTGATACTTGACTCGTGTTCTTTTTAGTACTCCCACGAGGAAGAAGTGTTGCTTCATCTGCAAGTATATCGGCTTGTTGATTATTCTCCTCGTGCACATGAAATATATGAGCTTGAGGAAATCATAGCAGAAGCCTATTATTACGATTTGATTATGCAGCCTGCTAGTAATTTTGTCTAGAAAATATTTTCTTTGGCTAGTTTGAGAAAAAATAATTAATGGGTCCCCAATAATGGCACTAGATTTTTTTTCCAAATCTAAAGTCTTAATCCATACCTAAATAAAATGTATACCCTTCCCCATGATTAATTATTAGTAGTCCTATCTAACCTGCATGCACAGGTTAACTCTCTATTTCCTCTAGGATCGAGGAGGATCCTCCAAATACTGCCCATATTTCGTTCAATTTGATTATTATTGACATTATATCTATTATTTTAATTGCATAAATGAGTTTAATATTTTTATTTGTTTCAAGGATTAATTTGTGTTGATTTGTTATCTTTATTTAAAAGAAAAAACATTATTCTATGATTAATATTATTAGTTATGTAAATAAAATTCACACGATAATAAATGTGTTTTTATTGGTTAAAGATCATATATAATTTTTAATAACATTTAGCTTTAATGCTTTAATCGCTACATGAAAGCAAATACAACTCATATATAATGCTTTAATCGCTACATGAGAGCAAATACAACTCATAATACTTATATATCTATATAATTCCATTTTTTTGGTACTTCAAATGGCTTCCACTCTTTCAATGAAGTTCAAAGTGATCAAATTTCGAATCGCAAAAATAACTATTGTTATGTAATACTTAACTTTGGGTGTGATGACATCATATGTTACAAGGAGGCATGAGTGATCTAGATGCTGATCATATCAGAGGACCTCCACCCACGTAGTCAATAAAGGATAATCATGGCAAAACAAGAGGAAGTGGTTCTCAGGAAAATCCTCCAGTACATATGCATAATGGCTAGCTCTTGTAATATATATGGTGTGCAAGTTCTCAGGAAAATCCTGGGACCAATGAGGAAGTGGTTTTGATACTGGTTTGTGAACTCTTTTTTATTGCTCTTTGTCAACAGCCGACCAAAGATGCAAAGAGTCTTATAGCTTCAATGTTTATTATGTAAACATGTGGATCAAATAATATACAACTCAGACATAATATTAACTATCAAAAATATATTGGTTATAGTGTGTATCTTTTGAAAGCAGCATAGTAAATACAATTTGGGTATCTTTAGTTGTATCAACATACTAGGAAGGAAGGAGGTATGAAGTGATGTTGATCATGAGATGAGAGGACCTCCTTCAGTCAGAGCCAATGCAACGAGGCCAAGCATTGCATAACACCCATTCAACATCTCTGCTTCAGAAGACCATATCTCCTTTGATTTGCTCTCTTTGGAGACTCCCTTGAACATGGGTATCACCGAAGCCACTGACAACAGAACCGCGCTTCCAAGAAACAGTGGAACTCCTCTGGTGGCCAGCTGAGAGAAGAGGTCTCTTCTGCTGGCTATCTCAACCCCGACAGCCGAGAGGAATCCGAGCATGGCCAGTCTCCCATTTATGGTCTCCGGTGCTGGCCCACCGAAAGCAAACACGTCCTCGAACTTGGTGCTCACCTACATTATTTCATGTTGTCTAGTCAGTTTATTTCAATGAATGGTGCCATGGGCAGTGCATTTGCAAGTAAAAATTGATGCTTAGTATCTTACCTTCTGAGTAGAGGTAGAAGTGGATTGCGTGGACTCCTTCGGCTGTGGATCCACATGCAAATTAAGTTATAAAAATACAATAAACATAAAACTTTAGTGTGTGTAATAACCTCTGCACCAGAATAAGGATATAAAATTAAGTTAGAAAAATACAACAAAATGAGGATATTACTAACCTCTGACATGCACTTTACGTGAAGACCGTTGGGGAATGTTGACCTCTCCGCTTGCCTCCGTTGTAGGAGGGATGTTGTTGACCTCTCTACTGGACTCCATTGCAGCAGGGATGCTCCATTCATTGCCATTAATGTTACATTCACATCGGCCATCGCTATATAGTAATGAATACTCTGTATCGATAATCAGATCCACTAATATTATTGCTTGATGGTGAAAGAACAGCTACAATGGATCTTCACTTTCACTGAGACTGCTGAGGGTGGTTGCTGCGATATATATAGGCGTCAAGGGCATTTGAAAAAACCTAGGAGCATTCATTGAACGGCAAGCCTTGAGCCAAGACGAGGTTTCTCTTGCTCATACTATGTTTCCACGTGGTTGGACCAAAAAATGGACACATAGATCATCGAATAACTCCAACTAAAATGCCTGCTAGTGGTATTTTAGTTGGGCTTTATCTCACACCGTCTTTCAACGGCAGGTCGGTTTGAAGGCGGTGGTAGAATTTATGAGTAGGTTTAAATCACGTTTTGTGAATATCCTATTGTAAAAGGTGGTCGGTGGGTGTTATCTTCTGACATTTAATTTATGTTGAATATGTATCTCAATGAGTAATATAAAGGTTTATCAATTTATTGAATGAGTTTATATAACTACCAACCTAGAAGGTGCTAAGGAACTTGATACAATAAACATAAGTTGTTAATTGTAGGAGGTGCAAAGGAACTTGATGCAATAAACATAAGGTGTTAATTGTAGGAGGTGTAAGAGAAATTAATGCAATAAACATAAGTTAATAAACATAAGTTGTTAGTAAGTTAAGGAAGTAGTTTAGTGACGATTTTATCTGGTGTTAGACTACTTCGACCACCCATGCCGTTAACGATATCGTCCTCTGACATATCCATCTAGTGACTACCATGGAGGGTCTCATATGAATCTAAGTCTCACTCCGATCCATCCTTGAACAATCTCGTATTGTCGTGAAGGCCCTTGACGTCCCAAGCAATTACTCACCACCCAGCGGGTTGGTGACTACTCCGTCCTCCCGAATCTGCATCCATCCAGCAATACTCTGAAACCTTTCCCACTAGGCTATGAGCTCAAATTTGAACCAGAGTACTCCTGAACTTGCGCCATCCGAGTTTTCAGATCCACCCACAAGACACAGTGCTCGGTTTCCAAATCGTTTGTGCTTGACAGGCAGAGGCAGAGGCAGGGGCAAGGAGAGGGACAGTAGGGTAGCAACAAGCATAGTATAATCTCACCAAGTGCAATGTTAAGGATGCGGGATGCAGGATGGAGTATACATCTTTAGATGAATCCAAATACATTTATAGTGTAGTGTATTAAATTTAATTTCAAGTTGTGTAGTTCCAAATTATTAAAATTAGTCAAACGAAGGTGTGTATTTCTGAAGTATAAAAAATAAGAAATATTTTAAGTTCTCAGAAACAAATCAGAAAAGAATTTTGGAATAAAGATAAAAACTTCTAAGTGACAATTATACTGCACATGAATAGTGGACAGAGTCACAGCCTGCATTTTCCCATGATGGGTTTTATGCTTGTGTTATGGTCCATATATATATATTTTTAGCTCGAGAACTGCAAGTGCAAGTTTAATATGACTGTAGAATCAAAATTACTTAGAATGATATTTCTTCATTCAAATAGTAGAAATTTGGGTATATAAGTATGTTGTATTAAAAGTAAGCTTTGAAAATTATAATACCAAAAAATATCCAGTTTTCCATTATATCCTACTTGAAGAATAATTTGATAAAAACATTGACAAATTTCATTTTGATCAACCAAATGGATGGCCAAATTCAAACAAAACATCATTGACAAACATTCCCTTTTCTCACTATCCTACCTACCTCAGCTCCTCCTTTAATACCTGTCATTTTAGAGTCAAGACTCAAAGAGAGCTTCTTGGCATCATAACTTTGTTCCTAGATACAACTTGTGCTAAAGCCTACCATTCTAAATTCAATTCAACCCCACACCTGTCATATCCTTTATTCCCTTCCATTTTAGAGAACTAGGCATCATAACTATGTTCACACACAACTTGTTAGAAAATCAAAAACCCACTGCCATTACCAAATGTCTGTGTGTAATCCCAATCCCAAGTTCACGTGCAATTTGAAAACATATGGATTTCAAGTTCCAACTTATTACAATTAATCAAATCAAAGTGTGTATTTTGGAAGTATCAAAAAGAAGGAAGATTTCAAGTTCTCACAAATAAATCAGGCGAGATAGTTGGAAAATAGATGAGTACTTTTAAGTAACAGTTATACTTCACAACAAATGATGTATTCTTTTATAGAAAGCTAACACGTGGAACAATGAAGAAAACCAAGGTATATATTTCCAAATTATCAAAATTAAGAGAGATTTCAAATCACATAATTTTTATTGTGTCCTATGCATTTATTCACAAATCCTTACCTGAACATTGAAATTACAAATTTATATGTTTTTCAAAAGTCCCAGCCTAAACATTAAAATAGTAGGGAACTCCTTACCTAAAACCTTACACTTTTGTAAGCATGTAGATAACAAGCCCACCACTTCAGTCTTTGTATGAACATTGACATGATAGATTCTCTATCCAGAACCTTACACTTTTGCAAGATTTGTGAGAATGCATATAAAATTGTATGTTTCAAGTCTCTAAGAATGCATTACGTTGTCTTTTTGAATTGGGTATTTTTAGGGTTGGCAATTTCCAAAAGAGTTTGGCATTGAAATATAGATGTTCTATTCTTTTCTGTCCATTCAACATGGAAATAGAGAATACGGTCCTGATATTTTGGATTGTATGTATTGTTACATCCAAATAAGGATGGGAATAATGTAATATTTGTTTTCTTTCATTGTAATTTTGCAATATGTTATATCTTTTTTTTCATAAAGAAATAGGCCACCCAGTACTTGTGTTTGTTGCAAGAGATAGAAAATAAACCACATAGTACTTATGTTTGCAACAATAGTACTGCATCTTTTATTTAACTCCTCTTTTGTCGTCTTGCAAGCCTTTCAGTTATTCTTTTACATGGTATTTTTAGTAAATTGAATATTGAAGTATTATCCAATATTGATCTCCATCTTTAGATTGCAACTTGAAAAAATGCCGACACATAATTTGAGGAGCTAGATCAAATGAGGGCTATATAGTGGGGAGCTGGATCATTGAATATGATATTAAGCTCTTGCTTGGGCTTGGATTATACACTTGTATGTAAGAAACATGCATGAAGTTGTGCCATGCTATTAGTTTGAAAAGTTTCTGGGTTTTCAAGAGTTTATTTTAAAAAACAATGCATAGCATGGGATGGATACTGCACATGGACAATGAACAGAGTCCCAACCTAGTTGGAAAGAGTCTACAGTGAACATAGTCCCAACCATTTTGGAAAGTTTCCACTATAAATAGATATCCAATAGTATAGTTGGGGCATATTAGTCTTTTTTTTCTTTATTACCTTTACTTTATACTTGTAAAGATAAATTTGTTGGTTATTATCATACACTCTCCTTTTTAAGGAGAGAATTTTTTTTGTATGAAATTATGGAGCCACATTTAAATTATGGTAAACCTCTCAAACTATAATGAAAATGTGCCACATACTAGATCAAAAAATATTCACAAAAGATTAATGGTAAATATTTGAAAATGCATCACCTAGATTGAAAAAAATATACATTTCCCTAACAAAAATATTTGATCAAATGGAAAAAACTAATCACACATTTATATGTTAAAATCATTTACTCAAGTTGGAAAAAACTTCTAAATAATAGTATAGTGTAGTTCCACGTGAAGCTATTTTAAACGGTTCTAAAATTTTAAACAGAAATGCTTAGTGATAATCTTTCACTTCAAACTCACCCAATCAACCAAAACTCATGCTTCCTAATATCTATCAAAAAATCACTAGAGATATAACGAATACATAGCAACACGACAACAGTAAGCCAATTTCTCCTAATTTTTCCCTTCGAAACATATTCTTCTCATGCTAACTACGTCTCCCACATGCTTTTTCCCAACTAAGAAACTCTCTTTTCCCTCCCCACGCCCTAATTCAAACCACCCAGAATCCACCATTTGAACAACTGAAGATAAACCCTTGGTGAATGACGTAGCCTGCAACCAACAAATAATTAATCCAATAAATAAATAGATCATAGAAAGTATACAAAAGTAATGAACTGAAATGTTTTTTAAGTTAGTTGGTTACCTCTGGAAGGTTTAACCATTGATTGGAATTTTCCTTGGCGTTTCTCTTAGAAACTGCTACAGCTTGAGATGAAGAAGTTCAAAAACTGATCAGTTAGATATTGTTGTGCGGAACGATTGAATATAAAAACAAAGAGAATATTACATACCCAATTCCCATGAATACTCGTGAGGATGGTGATGTTAATATCGGATTCACTGTTGTTGCAACACTTTTCAATGGAGGTGGTCGTTTGCACCGTCTGAGCCAACACATCATCGCTGTGGAATCCTTCCTGGGGTTTATACATTCCAAACGAAACCTAGTAACATTGAACTTTGCTAAGAATATACTATGCATGTTGCTGCCCTATGTCCCTTCCCCTGCCTGTCAAGAACAAATGATTTGGAAACCGAATACTGTGTCTTGTGGGTGGATCTGAAAATTTAGTCTTGCGAGTTCGAGAGTAGTGTGGTTCAAAGCTGAGCTCGAGCTCACATCATAGTGGGAAAGGTTGCATAGTATTGTTGGATGGATGCAGAGTCTGGAGGAAGGAGTAGTCATCAACCGACGGGGTGGTGAGTAATTTCTCGGGACGTTAAGGCGACGACAAGACTGGGATGTGCAGGGATGGATTGATTAGAGTCATGTGGGACCCTCCATGATAGTCATTGTATGGATGTGCCAGAGGAAGGGATCGTTAACGGCGTGGGTGGAGGAAGTAGTCTAACCTTGGGTGAAATCATCAGAGCATTAGACTACTCCATAAGTTAAGTTGGTATTTTTATTATATACATTTCATTAGTTTTGTTTACTTTACTATAATGAGAGATATATAGTTATTTTTACTTTACTATAAAATGATTTGAGAGAGAATTATTAAACAAGGGCATAGCAGCAATGTTGCAGATTCCCTGCTTTTAGGATTATAAAACGTGGGTGGAATATATATCCTGATTTGTAAAACTGGAAAAATAAACTTGGAACATAATTACCTTTCAACTGTAACATGAATTTCTTTAGGAAATGTTGTGTTGGATGATTGCAACATGAATTTCTTCAAGACAGGTTGTACTGGATGTTGGTCGAATCCTCAAAAAACCTAATCGATCTATTTGAAATTCTATTGGATGTTGGTTAGATCCTCATGAAACCTAATCCATTGGTTTCACTTTCAAATACAAAAAAGGGAGGAAAAACAAAATCCATTGGTTTCACTTTCAAATACAAGAAAGGGAGGAGAAGCAATTTGCATCAAAATATAACAATATGAAGTGTGAGAAGAAAAAGGGAATTTGCAGTGAATCAGACCCATTTGCAGTGAAGTAGATCCAAGAAAGGAAAGAGAAGCAATTTTCATCAAAATATAACAATATGAAGCATGAGAAGAAAAAGAGAATTTACAGTGAAGCAGATCCATTTGCAATGAAGGAGATCCGATCTACAGAGGCATCTGTCATCATAGATGGGGTAAATGGGTGTCTGAATTCATGAATCCAAATAGAAAAAAGTAGCTTACACTTGAAAACATGTCTTAACGTGTTGTATATGGATGAGAATACCTCCATGTGCGCTAAGACCCCAGCGAGTCCATCTTGTCACAGTCCATCCAGAGGGATATTAGTAGTTGAATTAAGAATTAGCTAATCAGAATAGTCATGGTCGATGCTAATAGATTAACCAAAGCATAGAAAATAATTCTTGCCAAATTTGGATGGAATATGTTTCATGCAAACATTCTCCTTAAGCTTATAGATATTTATATTGAATTTCTCTTCCCAAAAGTTGAAGGCGATTCTACGTATTTTATTTTAAGCTTATAGATATTTATATTGAATTCCTTTCTCTAAAGTTGAAGGTGATTCTCGAGATTTGATTTTAAATTTAAAGAAAAAATTGTCTAAATAAAGAAGCTTATAAGCAGTAGTTTGTCTTTTATGACACTAATTCTTTTTCTATGACACTAATTCTCCTTCTATGACACTATTGGATAGGCTACTATGATTTCAGAAACTTCAGTGAGTGAGGAGATCAACTGCTTCTCTAACTTGTTATTTTTAAGAACTTTAAACTAAATGAATATAATTGTCTATGAAACTCAAGCCTTGAACTGAAGTCGGATACAATTATCAGTGAACTGAAGTAGGCTACAATTATCGGTGAAATGCTAGAAGCATGCCTCATTATTATCAACTTATTCTTTATCTTGTTTATTGATGTACGTCATGAGGCATTAAAAGATGACTATCAAGAAATAGTTTCTATAATCATTTGAGTGATTTTATTGTGATGTTATACCTAATTAACTAACACTCATATGCGGCTCATCTTTGGCTTTAGAAAAAGGTCATATGAATGTCAAGAAATAGTTTTTATAATCATTTGAGTGATTTTATTGTGATTTTATACCTAAGTAACACACACTCATATGTGGCTCAGCTTTGGATTTAGAACAAGCATAGTTCTTATAATCATTTGAGGGATTTTATTGTGATGTTATACCTGAGTAAAAAACACTCCTATGTGGCTCAGCTTTGGCTTTATAACAAGCTCATAGAAATATTTTGTGTACAATTGATAACAAGGACCTCCTTCGATAGGATATCCAAGGTCTCCTATTATAATGTAGAATCGTTCATGTTTGTTCTCAAGCTCAGCCCTGCGTCGAAGAATTTGAATTAGCAGGAACATAAGAAGTATAAATTATAGTTTGATAAAATGAAGCTTAAAAAATTAGTTAACCTAGCATCATTGATAACTAGCTCAAGGCTAGTGGCTAGAACTGCAGAACACTTCTTTGTTCACAACAAGGTATTTACGGAAAAAATCAACAACATATGTGCAAACCTCATCTCTTCTAGCCAGCCTGTGTGTCACTATCTCTTTACCTACGTCTTTATTTCTCTCTAAATTGGTGTTGATTGCATTCTAAATTGGGTCATATTTTAGGAACTAGGTACATATTGGTAAGATAAACCATCAGTTAATCACATTTAATACCTGTATCCTCTTCTTGCATTGGAATTCTTGTCCCCAAATATCTTGTCTCTATTTTATAAATGGTCACATTGAATTCATTATTTTTAATGCTAAATCGATGGGTAGTATTTCATGTTGTCATAAAACAATGACGGACTCCTTTAAACCGTGCATGGAAAACAAAAAAGCAGTTGTCATTCAACGTCTATTGATTGTTTGGGAAGAAGGTTTTGTGGAGTTTGACTACCCACTTGAATTTAAAAATGTTTCTTAGAAAATGAGATACTACATCTGCACATGCACGTGTTGCACTCTCTCTCTATATAAATTGGTATTGGAAATGCACCATGGGGAAAAAATAAATCAAAACAACTAAAAATAAATCAGGTAGATCGATACTTATCTCTATATTAATGAGTGTCTTTGAAATATAGATTGTCAAAAATCTAAATGAATATCAAAGAACTTGCAGTGTTTGCCCAATTGGGAGTGCATTAGCTGAGCAATAGTGAGCAATTGAAGCATGCAAACTGAAATAATTTTATACCTAAATGAGAAGTTCACTCAGACTCACACACAAATTGATACATGAAAGTGACAATTTGAGAATAAATCAGACGCACACATAAATTGATACATGAAAGAATGAGACTATTTGCATGCTTTCCTAGTTGCATACCACATTCCTGAGAGTAAAAAAAATACTCGAGATACAATTTGTATTGCCTCAATCCATACCACAAATATCTCAGTAATGTGATTTAAAAATTGATAACCAAATAAATAAATGTATGTCCTAATTCCATTTAGAAGTGGATAACCCAAATGAATAAATGTATGTCCATCAAAATTCTTGTCCAATAAATATACCTCTTACATTATTTATTATCACTTAGTTTTAGGTGTGAAAAAGTGGGTTTCTTACATTATTTATTATCACTTAGTTTTAGGTGTGAAAAATTGGGTTATATAGATAAGGTATATTTGTTGCATGAATAATATACACAGGTAGGCTAAACCATTTTGGTTATGCTACTTGTTATGCATCGATATGGATACCTGGTGGCGTTTAGGTAGAAACCTTTTTCTAGGTTTTCTTTTATTTTCCCTTAATTAGGATTATGGGCTTGTAGTAAATGTTGGAATCAATGTTTTATTTAAGTCCTTCTAGAAAAATTTAAAATAAAAGAAGACCCGTGTTGTAGTTAGACCTTATCAATGTTGCACCATTTCTTGGTCAATTAAGCCTTGATGTGTTTCCAACTTGATATGTTTGACAGTTTGAAATTTTGTAGTGATAAAATGTTTTGCAAGTATTCAAGGCCTTCTTGGGATGCAAGAGGCACTCCATCCTTGCTCAGGGAGTTAGAACATTTTGCTTAGAAGAGTATTTTATGCACAAACCAAAACCAATGGTTAACCATGACAAAAAAACACAGTCATAGATTCTTTGAGATGTCAATCTCATTGGAGACATTTGTGAGACAAATTCCTTTGAGTAAACACACTCCTTATAGGGTAATATCATTGTGCATCACTCTTGGGTAGTTCCCATTTATTTAAAAAAGAAAACAAAAGACAGATAATATATGAGGTAAAAAAAACCAGCACCTTACCTTCAATTGCTATCGAGCTTCTGTGGAGTCCATCAGATGGAAAGTGGGAATTATACAGTGAAGGGTTGATTTTAAGAGAAGATGTGGAATGGAGACTACTAGGTATGCTCAAGGAGATAGAGTGGAGATCGCAATAGTGCGGGAGTTTGTGCATAAAAATTATGTGATTTCTCTACTATTTGAAGCATTCGTGGCATGGCTAGATGATAAATGTTGCTTGGAAGATACAAACCAATTCCTAGTTCTTATAACTAGTTTACGCCAATTCTGTAATCTTACCAAGCGGCTTAGTGGTATGCAATGACCATATTTAGTAGTTTAGTTATACTATTACTAGTGGATGATAGGGTTATTAAATCATGCTGCAATCTAGCATGGAGTACATATGTGCAAAACAACTTTAGCTTACACATAGACTAGTAAATGTCAAGAATCATCACCAGTTATAGCACACACTAGATTCTTCGATCTAGTAACTAATTAGAAATTTTCTTGAAGATATCATGATGTCGTTAATAAACTAACGATTTAGCACTAAGCTTTGAACTATTTTTCTGGCGACTACCTGAATGTGAGTTCCCCTCGTGCTTCCATGAATTGGTTTCCATCGTCATCCAGAAAATAGTCATATGAATCTCGATTGGATCTTTAGTAGCCTACATCAACAAGAGGGAGGTTCCCTCACCCAGAACTGGAGAGGGAACTAATGGTTGTGGTAGCTAGGGATCTCTTTCGCCCTCCCTTTGCTATATTTTTGAAGCTTACTAAACTTAGTAGGAGGAATTTGGGTCAAGATATGAAAGGATAAGTTGTTTTTTATTGTCCTATCTTTATTTTGCATGGCCATGTACGTGGAAATAGATACTCAAACATATGGCCATTATTTCCACACAGGGGTGCATCGATTTCAAGGTTTTAGCCATTGCAGTGACTGATATTTCATATGGCAGGGAGCGCAAAGCACTCATGCAACCTACTGCGAAAATGAACCCACCCTTGATTTTGAATGGGGGCCTAGGAGTTTCCAATGCGACAGAGCATCCATTGTTATATTTGTGAGGGTTAGATGTCCAGAGTGGTGTCAGAACATGTGAGAATGTAAAATAAAAAGTTATTTTCACATTAAGAACTGAGGGTTTAAAACTTAGGAAAAAATGAGATATAAAATGAAAAACTTTAGCATAAAAGTATGCATTTTAGGCTACACTGTTTTCAAAACATAGGCAATTACATTATTCCCTCCCTGCATGCAGGGAATAATAAAATGAAATTATTATTATGAGTGAATGTTCAAATATTGTATTAAATTTATTCCTATAAGTATTATAATGTTAATTTATTTACTTAATTTGTATATTTCATTATGTTATTTGAGAATTACTAAATAAATGAAATAGGAGAATTATTGAAATTAATGAAATAAGATAATTTCGAATTCAACACCGAATATATATATATATATATATTACATTCAAGGTCTTTGCATCAACAAAGAATAAATGTACCAGCAACAACAAGTGTTATGGATGCTTCAACCTAAAAAATAAATAGTTCAGCTTCAACTGAGATTACTCGAATAGTCTGCAACCTGAATTAATGAATAATTCCCTTGCACCACCCTACCTCCCAAAATTTATTTTTAGACTTCAAAACGTAATTCTTTCCACTTTGAACCACCAAGTTGGTCCAATCTCTGCTGGTGATTAGTTTTCAATTTAAAACAATCCTGAAGCATCAAATACTTAATCTCTGATTAACAAGCGCATACCTAATTTAAGTCTTTCTGATATCGACTATGTAGAGTAAAAAAATTTCACCCAAAAATTATCCACCAGAAAAAGTATGTTTTCGTCTCCACTTTTCTTCTCCTTTAACTGCCACAGTCAACACTTCAATATTTCCACATCGAAAAGCATACCTCAAAGTGTTCTTTATTTGTGTATTTATATGATCATCCTTTTATACACAATTAATAGGTCGACCTGATCTTACATACTTAATTTTATTTTTATAATTATGGAGCTGGCCAAACAAAACTTTAAATCCTTTTTCCCTTTTTTTATTTTTATTCTATTTAAGGACTCATTATTCCAAAGGAAGTTTTGGCTGCTCAACCATAACATCTATAGGAATTTTCCCAATTTCTAGAGGGAATTTTCAAGGTTTTGTTTCAATGCACAAGTGACGTTTACCAATGCTGCGAGCATATTCATTTCTTGTTGTGTTCATTTCTCCCTTCACTGTGGACATTTCAATATGTATGTGGGAATCCAAACTTCTCTTTGATGCATGAATTTTGCATCGTTCATTTCTCTCTTACCTCCTCTTTGCTGCATGCAATTCCAGTCATGACATTAACTCACTATTTTGACATCAATGCCCAATCCAAATTCCAACAATCTTACCCTTTGGAATTGATGTCAATCCACAACTCCCCCTAACACTGAGCTCCTCTAACTTTCTCCCCCTTTGACATCAATGGGAAAGTGGTGAAGAAAGTGTAGTTAGCATTTCATTCTGACTTCTTCTCCCCCTATCAGCATGCCAAATTGTGTCACTGCTTATTAGAATTCATCCTTCAGTCAATCACAATCCTTGGACCTGTTCCTTTCATTGGAGTAGCCACTTTTTACTCTTGATTCCATCCTCCAACTTCATAGACTGAAGGTGTAGTGAGGTATTTGAAGCCTCTCAAGTTTTTCTTTCCATGTGGTAGCCAATTTCTTTCATATGTAGCAAACCACTCTTTTATTGAGGAGACATAACCACTCCCATTTTATCTCCAAGGTTCTCAAAAGCCTCTTTGAGAAGTGGTTTGGTAAATATATCAACTACTTGCTCTTTAGTGGTCACATATTCTAGCTTAATCTTTTGATCATGTGCTTGTTCTCTCAAAAAATGATACTTAATAGGCATATGTTTGGTTTTAGCATGCATGACAGGATTCTTCAATATACTAATAGAACTTGTATTATCACAGTAGATGGAGAGTGGCTGTTCATTCTTAATCTTGATATCTTCTAGTATTTATTTTATCCACAGAAGTTGTGTGCAAAATTCAGTTGTTGATATGTATTCTACTTCAGTAGTTGATAGTGAGATAGAGGATTGTTTCTTGCTTGACCAAGCTACCAAATGATTTCCAAGAGAGAAGGCATTCCCACTTGTTCTTTTTCTATCATCGAGAATTCATGCCCAATCTGCATCAGAAAATGCTTTGAGATCAAATTATTCATCCTTTGGATACCACAATCCATAATCCACTGTTCCTTCGAGATATCTAAAAATTATTTTGACAACTATCATATGAGATTCTTTTGGATTTGCTTGAAATCTTAATACTAACCCAACTGGAGACTCATTTTCTTTTCTTAGCTTACAACTTGTTATCATTGTTGTTGAAACATGAGAGCATTCCATCATGCCAATTTTTTTAAGCATTTCCTTTAGGTACTTAGATTGAGATACAAAGATACCCATGGGATCTTGTGAAATCTATAGACCAAGGAACAAGTTTAATTCACCTATCGTGGACATCTCAAATTCTTTTTCCATTTCCTTAGAAAATGATTGGCTAAATCGTTCCTCATTGCTTCCAAAAATTAGATCATCAACATATACAATTGTTATCAATAATTTACCTTCTTTGAACTTGAGATAAATATTGTTGTTAGTATTACTTCTCTAAAACCCTTGTTGGATTAAATATTTATCCAAACTTCATACCAGGCCCTGGGTTCTTGTTTGAGCCCGTAGAGAGATTTCTTCATCTTCCAAACATAGTCTTCTTTTTCTGGACATTTGAAACCTTTAGGGTGCTCACTATAGATTTATTCCTTCAATTCCCTGTTTAAAAATGCTGACTTGACATCCATTTGATCGACCTTGAAATTCTTGTAGCTAACAAATGACAAAAAAGTCCTGATCTATTCCATCCTAGCCACTGGAGAAAAAGTTTCATCAAAATCAATTCCTTCCATTTGAGTTATCCTTTGCACACTAATATTGCTTTATTTCTAATAATTTTCCCATTTTCAACAAACTTGTTCCCAAAGACCCATTTATTGTCAATGACATTTTTATCTGAGGGTCTAGGAACCGATTCCTAGGTTTTACTTTTTTCAATTTGGTCTAACTCTTCTTTCATTACATTTTTCCAACATTCCTCATTAGAGGATTCACTAAAGGTTTTTAGTTCAATTGTTGAAAGCAGGGCTAAGATTTTCTTTTTAGGTGCTGGTTTGAGTTTCATGCCTTCCTCCAAATCTCCAAAAATGAGATCTTCAAGATGATTATATTTTACAAACTTCATGAAAGGTTTCTCACCTTTTGGAGTATGAGTAGTGAGCAATTCTGCTCCTTCACCTTGTTCATGTTTTTTCTCTGCCTCTTTATTATTTGGTGTTCCTTCTTCATCAGATAAGTAATTATCGTCATATTCAGAGTCAGTCATTTGTTGTGAAAATACTTCATATAATGCAACATCAATGCTTTCAATTATTATGTTCAAATGTTTGTTATAACATTTGAAGTCTCTTTTATCTGTTGAATATCCCAAAAATCTCTCTTCATCAGTTCTAGAGTGAAATTTTCCTAAGTTGTCATCAATGATTTTTATGTAACATTTGCTTCCAAAATTTTTAAAGTAGTCTATATTTTTTTTTCATCCTTTCAGAAAACTCATAAGGAGTCTTATCGCTATTGACTCTCAGTTGTGCTTTATTTATAATGTGAACAACTGCTCCTACTTCTTCTCTCCATAAAGTATCAGTAAAAATAGCTTCAAGCAACATTATTCTAGTATCCTCTTAAACAATCCTATTTTTCCTTTCAGCTATGCCATTCTGTTGAGGTGTGTGGGCTATGCAATAGTATCTTTTGATGCCATTTCCTTCACAAAAGTTTTTGAATTCACCCGATGTGAATTCTCCTCCATTGTCTGATCTAAGGAATTCAATTTTATGTCCACTCTCATTTTCGACCTTTGCTTTAAAGAGTTTGAATTTATCAAAAACCTCTAGTTTGTTCTTCAAAAAGGTGACCCAATTCATTCTAGAATAATCATCAATAAACAACATAAAATACAACTCCCCTTGAAGAGTTCTGGTTCTCACTGGTCCACATAAATATGTATGGACAATTTCAAGAGGATGTGATGTGGACTAATACACTTTTGTATTTAATTTTGTTCTTACATGTTTCCCATGTTGACATGATCCACACAACTTGTTCACACGTTTTGAAAATTTTGGAATCCCTTGAACAACTTCTATTTGATTGATTTTTACAATGTTGTCAAAACTCATATGAGCTAATCTTTTATACCAGAGCCAACTATTATCATTTTGAAAGATATAGAATATTTCTCCTTCTATTTATTTCAATGTGTAAACTCCCCCTGGTGATTTTCTCCTCTTCCTATGATTTTTTTGGATCCATTTCTTCTTATTTCACAATGATGCATGAAGAAGGTGACATTCAAATGAGCATCACAGGGTTTTCCAACAGTCAATAAGTCACGGTTCAATCCTTCAACATAGAGAACATTTTGAGCTTTTTCACTTCCTTTAAGAGGCACGGTTCCTTTTCCCAAAATTTTTGTTGTCCCATTATCACCAGAGGATACATCCCCTCCTTGATTTTTTTTTAGAGCGAGAAGCTTATTTTAATTTCCAGTCATATGCTCGACACATCTGCTGTCTATGTACCATTTATTTTTATCCTTCTGAGCATAAAAATATAGATCACAAATTTCCTTTGCCATGTCATCATTGTGACAACTCTTCAGCCTGCATTGCTCCACAATGTGTCCAAAATTGTTGCACTTTGAACACTCTATTTCCTCTGGGAGAATTGAGTAGGGATTTTTATTTTGAGCATGGTTCTTTAACCCAAAGTGATTTCTAGATGAGTAGCGTTTATTCTTATGGGAATTCTAGAATTAATTGCTTTATGAATGAATCTATAACAATTAAAACAATACCCATAGAAAGAATTTCGATACCTGGTCTAAACTTGTTTCCTTGAGGACTAAAAATTATTTGTGGCTTCTTTATCTTTAGGATCAATTCTCCAATTTACTTGTGAGCCATTAGATTTCTTTAGATTGATCACTTCTCTTTGCAGTCTTTCACATTCTTCTTCTCTTAGGTTCAGTTGTCTCTGAGCCTCATTTAAGGGTTCATGAATTTTTTCTAGACTCATTTTCAATTGATTGACAATTTTTCTTACCAACATGACTTCTTGGTTAAAAGAGCATTATGGTTTTCTTTCATTAGATCTTCTAATGTAACCTAGTCCTATTGTATCTCCATCTTTTCTTTGTTTTGAAAACATTTTGTCTAGATATAAGGAACTGTTTTGAAACTTTTGACTTACCACTTTTGACTTTTGAAGCTCGTCTTTAACGGACTTAATTTATGCTTCTCTTTTTTTAATAGATTTTTTTAACCTTGTAGCAAAGAGTTTTTTGAAGCTTGATGATGTTGTTCTTGCTTCTCATTCAACAAATTTAGATTCTCAATTTTCTCTAATGTTGTAGATAGTTCTACATCGAGATCCACAATGCCTTCTTCATTGTTTTCTTGAGCTAGAAATAAAATTTTATTTATGTTATGGTCAACACTTTCTTCGTCTTCTTCAAAATATGATATTCCTTCCTCTTCTACCTCGGTAACTAGAATTTGCTTATCCAATGTCCTTTGATCTTCGAAGTTCCTTCGGAAAGTTGTTTTCTTTTGAATCTTCTTGAGAGGACATTTGGTAGAAAAATGTCCAATTTTTTCACAGTTGAAACATTTTAGTGGAATCTTTCCTTTGTACCTTCTGTTTCCTCTTGGAAGCCTATTAATGAACTTGGTCATTTCTTCATCAGAGATCTCATTATCTGATGAACAATATTCATGACCTTGATGTTTGTTCTCAAATTCCTTGAATGCCGCAATGTTGTGCCTAGGTTCTTGAGTTATCATCTCGTATGGTGTCAGAATTCCTTAAAGCTCTTCAATTTTCAACTCATTCATTTTTTCCCCATATTCAATAGCAGATACTTTAGGATTATATTTGGGAGTCAGAGTTCTGATAATTTTTTGAAAAAATAACTTTGGTTCTCTTATTTCACCAAGAACTCTCATAGTGTTCACAATTTCTTCAACTCTTTGATAGTAAGCTGCTACATCTTCCTCTTCTACCATTTTGAGAGTTTCAATTTGACTTCTATAAGTTTTCAGCGTAGGTTCTTGAACGTCGGATTCTTCTTGATAGATGCTGGTCAGTTTATCCCACATTTCCTTTGCTTAGGTATAGTTCATGACTTTCAACAATTCTGATTAATTAAAGCCTCTAAGATAGCATTTACATCTCTTGCATTCTTCTCATACTTTGTTATTTCACTACTTGTAGAAGGACCATATTTTGGTTCCTTGTATCCGTCCTTTACTACTTTCCAAATATCAAACCCTAAAGCTATGAGATGAGTTTGCATCCTCTTGCTCCACTACACATAGTTAATTCCATCAAATATGGGAATATTTCCAATATTACAAAGGGCCATTATTTTGTTCATGAGGATCTCCTTCAAAATTTCAGGCTTTTATGAAGGACCTGCTCTGATACCAATTAAAGAAAGCCCAAACAATACTGAGAGGGGGGGTGAATCAGTATTGTTGTCTATTCTCAATTAAATCATTTTATACTGATATAATGCACAATACTCAATATTCAGTCATTGACATGAGACACCTAATACACACACACACACACACAAATTACATTCAAGGTCTATGCATCAACAAAGAATAAATGCACCAGAAACAACTAGTGTTATGGAGGCTTTAACCTCAAAGGAAAAATAAATCTTTCATCTTCAATTGAGATTACAAATTTGGAGGCTTCAACCTCAAAAATAAATATTTGAGCTTCAAATGAGATTACTCGAATAGTCTACAACTCGAATTAATGAGTAATTCCCTTGTACCACCCTACCTCCCCAAAATTTCTTTTCAGACTCCAATACATAATTCTTTTCACTTTGAACCACCGAAATATTCCAATCTCTGCCAGTGATTGGTTTTCAATTTATAGATAGACTCGATACTTCAAATACTAAATCTTTGATTAACAAGATCATACCTGATTTAACTCTTTCTGATCTCGACTCTGTAGAGTAAAAAAAATTCACTGAAAAGTTATCCACCAGACAAAGTATGCTTTCATCTCCACTTTTATGCTCCTTTAATTGCCATAATATCCACTCTCAATTCGGCACTTCACTATGTGCACATCGAAATGCATACCTCAAAGTGTACTTTATTTGTGTATCTATACGATCATCCTTTTATACACAATTAAGAGGCCGACTTGATCTTGCATACTTAATTTTATTTTTATAATTATGGAGATGACCAAACAAAACTTTAATTTCGTTTGTCCCTTTTTTATGTTTATTTCATTTAAGGACTCATTATTCCAAAGGAAGGTTTGGTTTCTTAACCATAACATCTGTGGGCATTTTCCCAATTTCCAACGGGAATTTTCAAGGTTTTGTTTTAATGCATAAGTGACATTTACCAATGTTGTGGGCATCTTCATTTATTTTTGTGGTTATTTATCCCTTCATTGCAGACAATTCAATATGTATGCGGTCATCCAACCTTCTCTTTGCTTCATGCATTTTTCTCTTACCTCCTCTTTGTTGTGTGCAATTCCTATCATGACAATAAATCACTATTTTGACATCAATGCCAACTCCAAATTCCAATAATATTGTGGTGGAAAACATTAGAGGAAATTTCGACTCAAAATGGGGCTCCTAAGAAAAACAATAAAACAATAAAATAATATTTATTAATTTTGGAGGAAGAAAAGAAAAAAACTACTTTTTTGTTCATATAAATAGAAGTGATGTCTCACTCATTTCATCATCATGATATTTGCTCATATCTTTTGCCATGGAGAATTTTAAGAACCCCCCCTAAATTTCTATGTATAATAAATGGGTGAATCCCCATGATATATAGGAAAATATGAAGACTATTTTATCAACGTTATATTATGTATATAGAATTTTTGGCAAATATCTCATTGAATTATATAATCTTATAAAATCTTGGAAAATATTTCACTAAATTATAAAACCTTGTAAAATATTGACGAATCTTTCACTTAATTATAAAACATTGTAAAGCCTTGGAAAATAATTTACTAATTTATAAAATATAAGTCTTAGAGAATTTTTTGATAAAGCATAAAACCATATACAGTAATAGGAAAACATATACAAAAAATTCTAAATAGGAGATAAATATTAATAAATCATCACATAACAAGCCCTCTTTTGGTGGTATTTTGGTACCTCACTCTAACTATCACAGTACATAGAAATTCACTATACTCTAGGAATATTCTTGGAAAACAATAATGGAAATTTTCATCACCATGTCAAATAGAATCAATATTAATATGAGGGGTCACCAACACCTTGATCCCCATTTAGCATCCCCAATCATGTGCTTCACAATCCCATGTTTCTTGGGGAAACTTTGGATCCAAGGAAATGGGATTTCAAACTATCCTAGATGTAAATGGGTTTCTATAAGACCTAATAGTAAATATCAACTATCCTTGCCATTTGGACATTATGAAAATTTAAAAACAAGATTCAACCCATAAATTCTAGATGAATATAACTCTAACTTCGGTTTCCATGATCAATAGAGGGTGACAAATCCCCTTGGAATTGCCATTTTTTTAAATTGTGTTGAATGGGAGCTATCTAGTTATTTTGTTGGGCGATCATATGTTTAAATCAGTTTTTAGAGGGGAGAAATTGTTTTATCTTGGCTCCCTTTTTTAAATTCGATGGGGGCTAATCTCTTATTTATTAAAAATAAATAAGTAAATCATACCTAATGGGTGTTTAATAAAAAAATAGCCCATTAAAAATTTAAAACCACTAAATTTATCCCTTAGGCTAAGATTAGCCCCTAAGAAATTGCTTTCTAGGTTCATGATCTTTGGAGAATTTATTCTTTGGTGCTTGGGTTTCTCTATAGTTGGTCTATGTGATTAGTATTGTATCTTGATCCACTTTGTATCTTAAATTGATTATCTTCATAAGAAAGGTTGCTACGATTTCTTTCCTTGTGTATAAGAGTTTCTTAGGATAAAAACAAATCTTTGTGTCTCTTTGTTTCTATGCATGGTTATCTTTCAATGATCCTTATTTATTTTTCATTTCATATAAGTTGCATATAATGATTGAAATTATACGGCTATATTAAAATCTAACATTTAGGACTCTAAATGAGATCATAACCAACATATATCCATTTTAAACCAAGATCTATCAAGCACATCCAATTTCTTAATGTGTAAATTTTTCTTATCTTACAATTTTTACAGATACATAAAAGGTTTAAGATGAATATATGTTGGTTTTAATTTTTTGATTTTATGAATGGACATGGATTTTTTAATTACTTTTATTTGATTTTAATTTTTTTATTTATGAGGCGATACATTTTTTTTAATTACTTTTATTGGTTTTAATTTTTATTTTATGAGTCGACATGAATTTTTTTAGTTAGACCCATTAGCGTCCAATTGGTCTACTCAACTGGGAAAAAAATTACACAAAAAAAGATACTAAAACTAGGGCTAATTACCAATTTTGTTGTAAAGTCGTTATGAACAAAGTCACTCGACACATGTTCTTTGAAGATGGATCAATGAATTTTCAATAAAAAAAATCATTTCCATTAAAAATTGAGATCATGTAAATTTTATAATGGGGCTAACATAACTATGGATTCAAGTTTATGTTGGAATAATGTAGAAATGCTAGGTGTATTATGCTAGATTGAGTTGATGTGTATTATCCTTTATTAGTTTGAGAGCCACATCTTATGGATCTAGGATTGGGTTTGTTATTGTAAACTGCATCTATATATTATAATTTGTTCACATTGATTAATCGAATTGGTTTGACCATTCTTAATCTAAGCGAGCCATAGAGCTCTGCTCTCTGCCTTCTATAATTCTTAGTTGGTATTAGAGCTTGTGTGATGAGATCCGTTTCCCTGAGATCCGTTCAACCTAATTTGTTTTCGTTTTTGGCCACCACCGTTGTGAGTTTATTGAGCGTAAGTAATAAAGGTATTAATTTTTTTTGTGCATGTTAAGATATTTAGACACTTAAGAGTTAGTTAAGATCAACTTGTCTAATATATCTGTTAGGTAAAAGTGTGCGTCTTTAGTATGCATTAGTATGCATTTGTAAATATTCTAATCCGACGGTCACAATATGTTCTAGACATAGAGTGATTCGACGGTTCAACTTCTCTTAGACTATACCTACCATTGATCCTTGACTTAACACTCGATTGGTCTATGATCTCTAGTTAAAGAGCATAGAGGGTCCTTGGCTAGTTGATCGATTATGAGAAGCTCATATGTAACTTTCTTTCTTTTTCATAATAGATTGCTCCAAGTAGCTATTCGGTTGGGGCCATGGATTGTTTCCCTCTTGAGGATTTTAACTACGTGACAAACATCAGTGTGTTGATCTATGATCTATTTGTGTGAAGCGATTGCTGAAGGTGATCGGTATTTTGGGAGTACCCTGTGTACCCGAACATGGTATTAGAGCAAAGGCCTCAGGTTTAATTCCCCCGAGTTACAATGGAGGTGGGGTGTTGGAGTATCGGGTACCTCCACATGGTATCAAAGATTTTATGAAGAGCCACTTTTGGTTTTGATCAAGATCTGTAATCGGTGTTGCCAAAAATTTGAAAGGGTTTTTGTTTTAGATTTTCTATGCATTTTTAGCCTGTGGGAGCTATTCTATTGCATCTAAAGCATCGTTTCCATTGGGAAATAGTTTTCATTTCACCAAAAACCATTTCTGTTTTCTCTAGAAACACCCATTTTGGCAAATTTGAAGGTCTAATGTTATAGTGACAGAATTTTTTTAAAATCTCTCATATTTTATCAGTTTATTATTAGATCTTTTCTATTTTAGTCTCAGACTATTGCCTTCCCTGACTGCATATGCTCTTTGCCGTGCGCTTTGCGTGATCGCGGCGAATTAGAAACAGTAAGGGAAAGTTTTTTTTTCTTGTCTTCTCAGCTACGTATGCTCTTTGCTGTGCACCTTGTGTGATCACGACAAATAAGAAACAACTAGAAAATTTGAAAACGTAGACTTTCTGGGTAAGCTAACCAAGATCTAACCCCATTGTGTGGAAAAAGTTTTTTTCATTTTTGTTTTTCATTTTTTTTGTGATTTGTAGGAAAAGAAAGCAAGCACGGAGAATGAGAGAGAAGAGTTAAAAAAAAAAAAGCCCCTTCCTCTTTCCATTATTTTATGTACCTTTTAAACTTAGCTCACTTGGTCCAAAGTTTCTTTATTACTTAATAGGTCTTGAGTCCAAGTCTTATTAAGCTACTTTTTAGAGCATGCAATTTCTATTTTCAAGTTATTTTATTGTAAAAGTGTATCTCACATAAATAAAATAAAATAAAAGTGAGTCACTTAAGTCTTTTAATTTATTGTCACACTATTTAAAAGTCACATTATTGTAAAAGTGAACATCACTTATTCTACAAAAGTGATTCACTTCAAAGAAACTTTATTGTAAAAGTGATTGTCAAAGGTTGATCTTGGGAAGAAGGGGCTTCTTTTTTTTTCAGTTGGTCAAGTTAATATCTGCCACGTCACTATTGGGGACATCTTCAACATTTTCTTTGATCAAGCATAACGTCATCATCCAAAATCTGTTTTAAGTGCCATTTTTTTTAAACTGTATATTTTTTCGAGCTCCTTGCATCCAAATAGTTAGTTTCTATTTCTTCAACTATTATTTTATAGTATGGTCTCCCCTTGTGATATTATACTTACAAGTTCTAACTATTTCTCATAGAAATCTCGTATGGAGGATGTTCTACGAAGTAGGGGACTTTTCAGGATAACCTCAGGGAAAGAAATTGAACCCACTGATGATGATAAGAAAATTAAATTGGAAAATAGATGTGATGAAGCTCATGGATTGATTTGGATGTCAATCTCTTCTGATTTGCGATTCGACATATCTGGAATTGATGAACCTAATCTAGCTTGGGAAAAGTTGGAATCTGTGTTTGGTAAACACAATGAAATTCGGGGTCATCAACTTGAGAATGAGTTGCTTTCCTTGAATCCAAATGATTTTTCATGCATTCAAGACTATTTATCTAAGTATAAAACTCTTAAACTATTATGTGCAGAATGCAAGATTAAGAAAGAAGACAAACAATATATTTATCATATTCTTTCAAAACTTGGACCTGCATATTCTATTTTTGTATCTACATTCTACTCCATTAAAGAATCTTTGACTGCAGCTAGCTATCAAGAGCCTAGCCTTGAATCCTTTTGTGATTCCTTAATTAAAGTGTAAGATAACATAATTCATCTTGGAATAATTAACAATGCAGATACATCTGAGAAAGCCTTATTGTCCCAATAGAAAGAAAAGTCCAAGCCTCCCAACAAATAGAATTTTCACAATAATAAGCAAAACAACAAGGGTCCCGAATCCTCTCAGTCAGCTCCTTCTTTAAAAAATGACAAAGGATCCAAGCAAAAAGGAAAGAAGACTGAACATCATTGCAATTTTTGTGGGAAAGATAATCATGATGAATATAAGTGTTTTAAAACGATGGCATCCTTGGAAGCAGCAATGAAGAAGCACCACATCAGCCTAGATTCATCTTCAAAATCTATCTCTCATGGACATTCACTTTGTGCTTCTGGTTACTCTTATACTGCATCTTCTTATTCTACTTCAATTGAATGACTCATTGATTCTAGAGCATCTTATCATACGGCTAAGGATAAAGCCATCTTTTCTACTATGCATGAATGTAACACCAAACAAATATTTGTTGGTGATGATAGATGTCTAAGTGTTGTAGGATCTGGAACAATTCCAGTAGAAAATGGTCATTTCAATGATGTACTATGTGTTCCAAAAATTTCCTGCAATTTGTTATCAGTCTATCAAATTACTCATTCAGGTGAAGGTAAAATTGTGATGTTTACACCTCACCAAGTTGTAATCAAGGATTTTAAAATCCTCAAAATATCCTTGCTACTGGAACTATTGATGATATTACCAGGTTGTACAAATTTAACAACTTTGGGTCATCACCTTTTCCTACAATTTTTGTTGCTCATAGTTATAAATTGAGCAAACTTTGGCATGAGCGATTTGGTCACTTAAATTATCGCTCATTACAACAACTATGTAAATACAATATGGTGATTGGTCTTCCGTTGGTATCTTGCAAGGATGGTGTTTGTTCTGGTTGTGTACTCAGAAAACATCTTCGGGACAGTTTTGAGAAATGTGCCTCTTATCACACATCGGTTCCCTTGGAGCTTGTGCATAGTGACTTGTGTGGCCCTCTTCCATCTGCTTCCTCTTCTGGTTTCAAATATTTCTTAGATTTCATCGATTACTACTCCAGACGCACTTGGGTTTATTTCCTAAAACTTAAGAGTGAAGCATTTAACATGTTCTTGGCCTACAAGCCCCTTGTTGGAAAACAATCTGGTCATAAAATTATTAAGTTAAGATCTGACAATGGAGGAGAATATGTTAACAACAAGTTCACTACTTTTTGCACTGAATAAGGAATCCAACAACAGCACACTGTTCCATATACACCACAACAAAATGGTGTAGCTGAATGGAAGAACCACACTTTAAAAGAAATGGCTAATTGTATGATCCAATCTAAGGGACTAAGTCTTCAATATTGGGCTGAGTCCATAAATTGTGCAAATTACATAGTTAATTGCACACCCACTAAATTTTTACAAGGTATAACACCGGAAGAAGCATGGAGTAAAATTAAACCAGATGTAAATCACTTTCGTGTGTTTGGATGTGAAGCATGGGCTCACATTCTAGATGAAAAATGGAAAGCATTATAGCCTAAAAGTGAAAAGTGCATATTTGTTGGATATTCTGAAGATGTAAAATGTAATAGACTTATTTAGACACATTCTCATGATATAATCATTAGAAGAGATGTTAAATTTGTTATTTTTTCAACATTAAGCTAACATTATGTTAGGATCTTTACTGAGAGAATAACAAGTACAACAATCAAACACAAGCACATCACAAGAGACAAGAGACACAAAGAGTTTTCCTCAGGGAAACCATAAAGGAGAAAACCCTGCAACTTCCTTAGAGATAGAATCAGCACCAAAATAGTAAAAGCCCCAAAGCAGTAGTCTTCTTCTTCTGTCTAGTCCCAGTGTATTTCCTTCCTCACTAATGTGCCACACTTGAGTGAGTGAATGTGTGATATGATAAATAGAGAGACTCACTCTCTATTTATATTCTTTTGTTCACTTGAAGTGCACTCAATGATGTTGGCCTAACTTAACAATTACTTACTAGAGCCGACATCTCTTGGAGTGTCTAATAACCCTAGTGCCCCGAAACTATGGGGACTTTAACAATGACTTGACATGACTTATTTACATTATTGATCCTCCCGATCGGAACATCAGAGTATGACAATATGACTCAAATACATAATAGATACATCTCGGAATAAACATCGGGTTACAATACATAAGATACATAGATGGATACATTCTGAAGTTACAAATACATCAACACTCCCTCTTAACTAGGAAGGTATTCTTTCGACACAATTTTTAGCATTGGTATTATTCTCTGTATCAGCTGGATCATCTCGTCTTCAAGTCATCTTCATCATCAGATCTGGATCATCTCTTGGTTTGGATCATCATGGGACATCATCACTAGATCTGGATCATCTCTCGATCTGGATCAACATCACTAGACTGGATTTGGATCATCTCTTGATCTGGATCAATATCACTGGACTGGATCTGGATCATCACTGCTGGATCATCATCACTGGATCTCGATCATCACTAGATCTGGATCATCACTGCTGGATCATCATCACTGGATCTGGATCATCACTAGCTGTCATCACTGGATCTGGATCATCACTGGTGCTATCTCATGATTCTTCTTGTCACAGGAAGTTCTACAGAGCCAGCACTTTTTCATGCTGGTTGTAGGCCTACCCATCATGTAGGTCTTTGCCTAGCACTTACATCTGACCTACTCGTCAGAAAGGCATGCCAAGAACTCACATCTGATCATGTGGGAACCAATCCTATAATCATATCAGAAAGGCCCAGCACTCACATTCACCAGCATGATAGGACACACCTACTATCATCTATGAAATGGCTCAGCACTTACAACCACCAGCATGATAGGACACACCTACTATCATCTGTGGAAAGGCACATCACTCACATCCACCAGCATGGTAGGACACACCTACTACCATCTGTGGAAAGGCTTAGCACTTACAATCACCAGCATGGTAGGACACACCTACTACCATCTGTGAAAAGGCACTGCACTTATGGTCACCAGCATGATGGGACACACCTACTATCATCTATGAATAGGCACATCACTTACAGTCACTAGCATGATAGGACACACCTACTATCATCTGTGAAAAGGATCAGCACTTACATCCATCCAGGCGGGAACCCATCCTACTCACAATTATGGAAGGGCATGCACTCATATTTGATCAAGAGGGAACACATCCCAACAATCATATCAGAATGGCCCCCAGTCCTCCTCGACTGAGCTACCTAGTAACTGACCAGGCACCTCCATTCTCCTAGAGAATGGTAATTTCCCTTACATCTGACGTGCTCGTCGGAATGGCCAACACTCACATATGACATGGAAGGAACTTAATCTTTTAGCCATGACAAAATGGTTCAGCCCTTACATCTGATCAAGTGGGAACACATCCCTCTATCACATCAGAATGGCTACTCAGTTTTTACACTGAGTGTTCTTGGTAACTGACCAGATGCCTCCATTCCTAGAATGGCAATTGCCCTTACATCTGTCCTGCTCGACAGAATGGGCAGCACTCATATCTATCATGGAAGGGAGGAACCCTATCACCATGACAGAATGGCTCAGCCCTTACATCTGACCATGGAAGGAACCAATCCTCTCACCATGTCAGAATGGCTATGGGTCTCATCACTTTCTCTTGGAGGGAACCTCGATCTAGAGAACACCAAGTCTCTCCATGAAGTACTCTAACTTCAGCCTAGCCAATGGCTTCATCAATACATCAGATATTTGTTCCTCTGTCGCAACATACTAGAGCTTCACTACTCCTCTCTGCACCATATCCCTGATATAGTGATACTTGATCTTGATATGCTTTGACTTGTCATGGAACACTGGATTCTCTGACAACTTCACACAAATCTGGTTGTCACAATGTATACAACTAGCATCCAACTGGAGATCAAATATATCAGACAGTAGCTTTCGCAGCCATACTGCCTCACAACTAGCTGAACAAGCTGTGACATACTCTGCTTTAGCTGTACTCAGTGTCACACAGGATTTCTTCCTGCTAAACCAAGAGATCACACCTGATCCCATACTGAAGCAACATCCTAAAGTACTCTTCCTTTCAATGGCACTACCTACCCAATCTGAAACAACATAACCCTCCAGGTTAATCTTTTGATTCACATCGTACTTGATCCCATAATCAACTATACCCTTCAGGTACCTCAGAATATGCTTTGCAATAGTCAAGTCAACACTTCTCGGATTTGTCAAGTATTGGCTCAAGGTGTTCATAGCAAAGCAAATATCCGGTCTCGTGTTCGTCAAGTACATCAATGACCCAATCACCTAACGATACATTGTAGCATCAATCGACTCTGATGAAGCATCACTCAATAGCTTCAGGTTTGATGCCATAGGTGTGGCCATAGTCTTGCAGTCCATCATCCCAAACCTCTTCAGGATATCTACTGCATACTTCCCTTGTCCCAGGAAGATTCCATCTGTACTCTGCCACACCTCCATACCTAGAAAGTAATGCATCATCCCCAAGTCCTTCATTTCGAACTTAGCAGCAAGCTTTCTCTTTGTATCAGCAATCAACCCATCTGTACCTATCACAAATGGATCATATACATATAGTAGGAGCATCACTCGGTTGCCATCTTCAACCTTGTAGTAGATTTTGGAATCTGTGTTACTCTTGGTAAAGCCCAAACTGGATAGAAAGCTATCAATTCTGCACTACCAGGTCCTGGGTGCCTATTTCAAACCATACAGGGCTTTTTTCAATCTGCATACATGAGACTCTCTATCATGTGTCTCAAAACTGAGTGGCTATTCTACATATACTTCCTCTTCCATTACACCATTCAAGAAGGAAGTCTTGACATCCATCTGGTGTATCTTCCATTTCATCACTGTAGCCAGAGCAAGTACCAATCTGATGGAAGTGTATCTAGCTACAGGTGCAAAGGTTTCTTCATAGTCTACTCCCTCTTTCTGAGAGAATCCTCAAGCTACAAATCTTGCCTTATACTTGTCAATGCTACCATATATAGCATGCTTGATCTTGTAGATCCATTTGGAAGTTACAACTGACTTCCCTTTTGGTCTTGGAACAACATCCAAAACATCATTTTTCATGATCGATTGATATTCTTCGATCATAGCATCCTTCCATTCTTTCTGTTTTACTGCTTCTTCATAACTGGAAGGTTCTTTATCAATGAAATCACATAGTAAGTCTACATACCCGGAATTGGATCTGGTCCTCTTTCTTTCTCTGTGATTCTCTTCTGGAGCCCCATATCTTTCTGCACCTTGGATAAGTTCACATACCCAAGCAGGTTTCCTCTTATGAGGATTCTTCGCTAGAGGTGGATCTATAGGTCTTTGTGGTTCGTCTAACTCTCGATCTTCTTCTTGAGCTTCTTCGTCCATGATTGTATCATGAATTCTGGGTACTTCTGCTTTACCTTCTTCAGTTTCTTTAGCAGGTCTCTTTCTGGATTTGTTGTAAGCTGTACCTTCATCAAATTTCACATCTCTGCTGATGTCAATCTTCTTGTATCCTGGAAAATAGATTCTGTAAGCCTTCGCGCTTTCAGAGTATCCCACAAATATACCCTTCTTTCTTGAAGGATCTAATTTTTTTCTCTTCTCTTTTGGAATGTGTATGTACACGGGACAGCTGAATATTCTGAGATGGCTGACTTTCGGTTTCTTTCTGGAGAAGACTTCTTTAGGAGTCTTGTAATCGAGTACTCTATGTGGAGTACGGTTCTGTACATACATCGTTGTTCTGGAAGCTTCAATCCAAAGATGCATAGGTAGATCTTGATCATGAAGCATTTCTCTTGCAGCTTCCATGATGGTTCTATTCTTTTGTTCCACAATTCCATTCTATTGTGGATTATAAGGAGTGGACAAGTCCCTCTTAATCCCTGATTATTTGCATAGCTCTTTGAATTCATTCGAAGTGAATTCTCCGCCATTATCTGATCGAATGGTCTTGATCTTCTTTTCAGTATGGTTTTCGATCAAGGCTTTGAATTCTTTGAACTTGCTAAATACTTCATCTTTGTTCTTCATAAAGTAAATCCATGTCTTTCTAGAAAAATCATCAATAAAAGAAACATAGTATGCATACCCGCTTAGTGATTTCGATGACATAGGAACACATACATCGGAGTGGATGATTTCTAGAATACCTTTGGCTTTGCTTTTGCTGCTGGGAAATGTCTTCTTTGTATTCTTCCCTTTCGCACATCCTTTGCAAACTCCATCATGTTTTGCTTGGAATTCTGGAAGACCTTCAATAGATTTGCTTGCAATAGGTAGTTCTCTGTAATGCACATGTGCAAGCCTTCTATTCCAAAGTTCATTTGGCTCTACCATGTCATGGATCAAGGCTTGTTCTGGATGGCCCTTCAATTTGTACAAGCGTCCTTCTTGTTCTCCAATCTCTACTGCATCATCGATGGTATTTCCTTTTGGCCACATGATGACTTGACCATCTATGAATGCAACCCGCATTCCTTTTGCATCCAATGCTGAAATGGAGAGAAGGTTCTTCTTGAGTCCTGGAACAGACAATACTTCTTTCATTGTTAGAGACTTACCAGAGTCTACTTTGTATGAATATTCCCCACTACCTTTTATTGGATATTGGTAGTCATATCCTAGTTTTACCTTGTGAGGTGATTCATGTTCTGACAGTCTTACAAAAGATTCCTTGAATCCCGTCATATGTTTGAAAGCCCCACTGTCTATAAGCCAATCATCACTACCATGAGTAATGTTACCTATGAGAGCTAATATTAGAACATATTCATCCTTGCTTGAAGAATATTCACTTTCATATCTGGATCTCTTTCTGGATGGTTCATCATCCTCTGCAGCATGAGCAAGGTGTCTTCTTTTGTTCCCTTTCTTCTTATGAGAGTGGCCCTTGTTCTTAGGACAATCTTTAGCAAAGTGTCCCCTTTAATCACATGTATAACATCTTATTTTAGATAAATCTCTTCTAATGTTATCTTTATGATGAGTATCCTTACCTTTGGAGAAATGAGGTTTTCTTCTTTCCTTCTTGGAGTGAACTGTAAGAGCTTGGTCTTCACTTCCCATCTTCTCTTCTCGAGCTGCTATCTGTGCTTCTTCTTGAGAAAATTCTTCCCATAGTCTGCTGAATTTGACTAACTTCTTTCTAGCACAGATTCCTTGGATAAAAGCATCCCATGACCTAGGAAGGCCATTCAAGGTAGTCATCACAATCTCTGCATTTTCCACTTCTTCATCAACAGCTTCTAATTTTTCCTTGATCTGAGAAACCCTTGTGAAGTAAGACTAGATAGTTTCTGCATTCTGAATCTTCACATTCTCCAGTTGGTTCCTCAGGGTCATCTTCCGATTGATGTTCTTTCCTTCAAACAATTTGGTTAGGGCATCAAACATAGATTTAGGTGTCTTGAGAGAGGACACCTGTGGGATAAGGTGATCCTTAATAGAATCAGCAATGATCCTCTTTTCCATAACCATCTTCTTCTTATGTAAGGCCTTTGCCTCATCTCCCTCTGGAACTGGAATCTCCTCATGAATGTAGGAGTCTAATTCATTCTCTTCCAGGAGCAAGGAGATCCTATACTTCCAGGCTTGGAAGTTATCAACTCCCTTAAGCTTTTCATCAATATTCATATGATGAGACATCTTAAATGAGAACCTCAAATGGAAATACAAAATATTTTAGATCTTACCAGGTTCAAGATGTTGGATCTGAAACTTGAGCTGAAATCCTGCAGAGCTGGTTCAAGAGAAAAATAGGGTTTTTCTTTTTCGGAGTTTTGTCCACCCAAATGCCTTGAAATTTGTTCCTAACTTCGATTTTGGGGAGGATATCAATCCAGGCCTGGGCTCACTGAAAAATTCCTCTTCTGTAAAAATCCCTAATTTCTAACCCTAGTGACAGGTCCAAAACTGAAAAACCTGAGAATTGGATTATGTTTCGACAGAAAGTTGTGCCCTAGGGAGGAGAGTTGTTCCACCTTACTTTTTCTGAAAATATGTGGAGGAAGGTCCACAAACTAGGAATCCCTAGTTCCCACAGCTGCATAGTGTCTTCTTCTCAGGTTAGCTCTGATACCATGTTAGTTTTTCAACATTAAGCTAGCATTATGTTAAAATATTTACTGAGAGAATAACAAGGACAGCAATCAAACACAAGCACATCACAAGAGACAAGAGACACAAAGAGTTTTCCTCGAGAAAACCATAAAGGAGAAAACCCCGCAACTTCCTCAGAGATAGAATCAACACCAAAACAGTAAAAGCCCCAAAGCAGTAGCCTTCTTCTTCTATCTAGTCCCAGTGTATTTCCTTCCTCACTAATGCACCACACTTGAGTGAGTGAATGTGTGATATGATAAATAGAGAGACTCACTCTCTATTTATATTCTTCCATTCAATTGAAGTGCACTCAATCATGTCGGCCTAACTTAACAATTACTTACTAGAGCCGACATCTCTAGGAGTGTCTAATAACCCTAGTGCCCCGAAACTGTGGGGACTTTAACAATGACTTGACATGACTTATTTACATTATTGATTCTCCCGATCAGAACATTGAAGTATGACAATATGACTCAAATACATAATAGATACATCCAAGAATAAACATCGAGTTACAATACATAAGATACATAGATGAATACATTCCGAAGTTACAAATACATCAACAAAATTTGATGAAAATATCTTGGCCTGTGAGCCTAGCTTGGCGGGTGTGCCATCTTTGGCCTACGAAATTGATTCGGAGATTGTACCTTATTTTTCTTACTCTTCTAGCTTCCTTGATAGGTTTCCAACTCCAGTTTCTGATGATGACAGTGAGGATGAAAATCCACCTTCGCCTGCTCATGTTCCTCCAATTGCACCAGCACCAATACTTCCTTGATGGGTCTGTTCAACATGTGAAGTAGCCGGTGATCTTACCGGTGATCCTAGAGATCAACACTGAATACGTTCTTAGTATCAGCGATCCTCTTCTCTTTTGGCTCAAGTTTCTGAGAATCATGATCCAGAAACTTTTGCAGAAGCTTCAGGAAATCGATATTGGGATGCAGCTATGGATGAAGAATATCATTCCTTAATGGCGAACAATACTTGGAATCTTGTTCCTCTTCCAAAAGGAAGTAAACTTGTCATATGTAAATGGGTCTACAGAACTAAGTATGCATCAGATGGAAGTGTTGAAAGACTTAAGGCAAGGTTAGTTGCCAAAGGTTTTTCCCAAGTTGAAGGGATTGAATACAATGAAACCTTTGCCCCTGTAGCAAAAATGAACTCCATTCACCTTGTTCTTTTCCTTCCAGCCTTACATAACTGGGAAGTCCATCAAATGAATGTTAATTCTACCTTCTTACATGGTGATTTACATGGAACAACCTCCTGGATATGTTTAGAATAACTCTAGCCTTGTTTGTCTCCTTAAGAAATCCTTATATGGCCTTAAGCAAGCTCCTAGAGCTTGGTATGCCAAAATGGATAGCTTTCTCCTTGACACTAGTTTTTCTAGATGCCATTCTGACCCCAATGTCTATACCAAGAAAGTAGGAAACCATCTCATCATACTTGTTCTTTATGTTGATGATCTTATCCTTACTGGTAGTGACCCTAAACTTATAACCCATCTGAAATCTAGTCTTAAGAAAAATTTTGAAATGTTAGACTTAGGACATTTGCATTATTTTCTTGGTCTCCAAGTCCTACAAACCAAAGAAGAAATATTTCTTTCCTAGTCAAAGTATGCTTGTGACCTTCTTCGTCGCTTCCACATGGAAGATTGTAAACTAGCCCCTTCTCCTTTCCAGTCTGGAGTCAAACTTTCTGCCACTTGTACTTCCCCTGAAGTAGATGCCACCTTGTATCATCAGCTTGTTGGTAGTATTTTATACTTGACTCATTCCCGTCCTAACCCTTCCTTTGTCATTGGTCGTGTTACTCGTTATATGCAAACTCCTCTTGAAAGTCACTAGAAAGCAGCAAAAAGAACACTTCGATATATTGAAGGTACAATTCAGTTTGAGATTCATTACAGTACAAGGGAGGGAACCTTTATTGGTTGGTCTCACTGATTCAGATTGGGCCGACGATCCTGATGATTAAAATTCTATTGCAGGTTATGTTTTCAGTCTTAGATCTGGAACTGTCACTTGGGATTGTAAGAAACAACAAGCTCTTGCTCTTTCTTCAGTAGAAGTATAATATCGAGCCGTAGTTAATGCCAGTCAAGAAGCTTTACGGCTTCAACAGATCCTTTTATAGTTTGGATTCGAGCAGCAACAACCTACTCCACTTTGGTGCGACAATCAAAGTACCATCAAGCGTGCCAAAGATCCAGTTCTACATTAGCGTAGCAAACACATTGAGGTACACATGCACTTCATCAAAAATATTGTTCATGATCATGTTATTGAAGTGCCCTATTTCCCTACAGATGATCAAGTTGCAGACATCTTCACCAAGTCTCTTACAGAAGCAAAGTTTTCTAAACTTTGGTCTATGTTAGGAGTTCAGGAATGTGTCCTTAAGGGGGGAATAGGCTCTAATGCCTCCTTCCTTCTCCTAATAGTGTCACTTTTGTAAATCTTTCAATCCTATCCCAAGTTGTTCTTAAGGGGGGATGTTAGGATATTTAGACACTTAGGGGTTAGTTAAGATCAACTTGTGTAATATATCTGTTAGGTAAAAGTGTGTTTCTTTAGTATGCATTAGTATGCATTTGTAAATATTCTCATCCGATGGTCACAATATGTTCTAAACATAGAGTGATCTGATGGTTCAACTTCTCTTAGATCATACCTACCATTGATTCGTGGCTTAACACCCAATTGGTCTATGATCTCTATTTAAAGAGCATAGAGGGTCCTTGGCTAGTTGATCGATTATGAGAAGCTCATATGTAACTTTCTTTATTTTGCATAATAAATTTCTCCAAGTAGCTATTTGGCTGGGGATGTGAACTATTTCTCTCTCAAGGGTTTTAACCACGTGACAAACATTGGTGTGTTGATCTTTGATCTATTTGTGTGAAGAGGTTGCTGAAGGTGTTCGGTCTTTTGGGAGTACCCTGTGTACCCAAACAGTGCAGCCTTGTTGAGTGTGGTGCAGCTGTAAGGTTGAAGGAGGAAGCAATGAATGCTAGAGACTGGTGAAGAGTTAAGCATGAGCTATTGTGTTAATCCATCATTGTGAGGGAGCCACTACAGGTCGTTGCTGTGAACAAGCATGCTATCATCAAGAAAAAAGACTATGAGCGCTGCCCCTCCGGTTGCAAGACTACCGTCCGCTGTGAAGGAATTTTTTTTTCCAAAATTGTTTTAAAAGGAGATCCATGGAGCCTGAAGGAGCCATTGGATATGTGCCTGAAGGAATTTTTTTTGTCAAGAGACATTACTGTTGATGGTTATTGGGCTGAGAAAATCGTGAGTCTTCCTTGCATCTGCACGTGAAGACCTACAAGTGAAGCCCTACTGTGTGGAGATCTGAGCCATGTAGCCATGTAACAACTGTGTGGAGATATGTGTTGGTGTAGACCTATGTGGAGAACTGGGTGAGAAAAAGAGAAGATGTGGATTTTGTGGGAAGCCTGAGCACCCCCATAATCGTGTGTGCAAAACTTGAGATCAACGTGGAGATCATGTGGGCCAAAGCGTCGATGGTACTGAAGTGAAGGAGGAAAAGAGTGCTGTAGGGAAAATATCATTGTTGGAACCTATCCACTGAAGAAGAGGAGCACTGAGCGCTCGTGCCTTGTACCAAGTTTTGTCGACACGCAACTGCATAGGAGAAAGAGCGTCGAGATGCATAGGAGAAAAGCACCAACCTGTGTGAGAATAAAATTCCGAGTAATCTACAACATCTGTTATTCCTCTGAATTTTTTTTTCCGAGCCAACTCGCCTCTTCAGCAATGGAAAATCCACCCTTGGCTGACACTTACATCAATGAAGCTTCCAAGTTGACTGGTGAAAATTATGTAAATTGGAAATTCAAGCTAATGACTGTCCTTGAATCTGCTAATGCGTGGTTAATTGTGACCGGTGACGAGACGAGACCTATAAGTGTCACATTGCTTCCAGATTGGAATAAGCAAGAGCCGAAAGTGAAATTGACACTAAGGATGTCTATTAAATACAATATAATACGTCATATCAGAAAATGCATGACATCCAAGGTGACATGGGACATGCTCAAAATCCTATATCAAACAACTGATGCAAATCGTGTTCTATTCCTCAAAACCAAATTTTTATCTATCAAGATGGAGGCTAATGAAGAGGTAAGCAAATTTATTTCTCACTTTAAATAACTGAGTGATAAATTGGGAGATATAGGTAAAGTTGTTGAAAGTTCTGACTTAGTAATAGTCACCCAAAAAGGCTTAGTGCCAGATTACAAGCTATTTATTTCAGCACTTGAAATGAGAGAAAAACCCCCAAAATTTGAAGAACTTATAGGGATTCTAATCCAAGAAGAAGAAAGAATGAAGAACTATGATTTGGATGCTGGAGGTTCAGACCTGGAACTGATGGCAAGAGGTCAATATTCACACAGACGAAAACCATGGAGCAGACCATGGAATGGAGATAGAGGCAAACAATGGAATGGAGACAGAGGCATATTTCGTAAAAAACATAAAGGTATGGATCAGACTAATTCTGATAGAAATAATGTCGATGGTCATCATTGGGGAAAACCAAGACACCCCAATAGAAATCATTATGAGAATAAATTTTATAGAAATAGAAACTACAATGGAATTCACAATGGATTTTTTTTCAAATACAGACACCTCTGATGATTTTAAAAACCTGAGATTGTTTATTTCTGAAGATGCTCTGTCTGTCGAGACAGATAATGAGAATGCATGGTTCATAGACTCAGGTGCATCTGCACATATGTCTTGTAAGAGAGAATGGTTCGATGAATATAATGAGAAACAAGATGGCACTCATATCTATTTAGGAGATAATAGGTCACACAAAGTGCAGGGTTAAGGAATAATAAATGTGAAATTGTCTAATGGGAAATTGAGACAGATTCATAAAGTCATGTATGTGCCTGGCATTAAGAAAAATTTAATATCTGTCTCAACCATAACCGATAATGACCTAAAGGTAGAATTTGGCAAGTACCAGTGCCATATCAAAAACATACAAAACCACTTCAATATTGTTGCTATAGGTTCAAGATGCAGACGACTGTACAATCTAGATGTGAGCAAAGACAATCATCAGGCACTTGCATCCACTGTAATCACCACAGAGGAACTCTGGCATCAAATTTATGGCCATATTAACCACCATGATCTTGTATTTCTTCAGAATAAATCTATGGTTGAGGGTCTGCCTGTAATAAAGAATGAACATTTAGAATGTAGTGCATGTGCACTTGGAAAACAACATCAAGAAGAATTTCTAGTACATCAAGAAAAGAGGCAAACTGGTCTACGTGAACTAATTCATACAGACCTATGTGGACCTATGTAAACTAGATCTTTAGGAGGCGCATCATATTTTCTGACATTCATTGATGATAGATATAGATGCACATGGGTGTACTTCATATGGAGAAAAGGAGATGTATTTGAATACTTCAAGGATTTCAGGACCATGATTGAAAAGCAAATAGAAAAGTGCATTAAAATTCTCAGATACGACAATGGAGGAGAATATGTGTCTGGAGCTTTTAAGAAATATTGTAAGGAGAATGGAATCCAACAACAGTTTACAATATCGCACACTCCTCATCAAAATGAGATAACAGAGTGAAAGAACATAACATTAGTTGAATGTGCACGCAACATGTTACAAGGTAAGCACATTTCGAATGGATTTTGGGCAGAAGCATGAATACTGCTATTCTTATGGATGGATACAGTAGAAAGAAAAAGAATTATGGATGGAACCTATTCAGGTAATCTAATGCTAAGAAGGTCAACAAGATAGACTTGTTCCCCTCCAAGGTATAATGACTATGCTCTAATGACCGATTTAATGAATATTAGTGAACCAATGAATTACAAACAAGCTAGATATAAAGCAGAATGGGTTGAAGCAATGAACGAAGAATATAACTCAATTATGAAAAATCAGACTTGGGAAATAACTGAGTTACCAGAAGATAAGACACCCATAGGCTGTAAATGGTTGTTTAAATATAAGCTTAAATCAGACGGTAGCATAGAAATATTTAAAGCAAGACTAGTAGAAAAAGGCTATGCACAAAAGGAGGAAATTGACTTTGAAGATACTTTTGCACTAGTAGAAAAACTAAACACAATTAGAGTTCTGGCTGCATTAGCCACAACACATAAATGGAAAATCCATCAACTAGATGTAAAATCTACCTTCTTAAATGGTCACTTAAAAGAAGAAGTCTACTTGGTCCAGCCTGAAGGCTTTGTATAGAAAGGACAAGAACATCTTGTATGTAAACTAAATAAAGCTATCTATGGATTAAAACAGGCTCCTAGGTCATGGTACATAAAGATTGATACATTCTTTAATAAAAAAGGTTTAGTTAAAAGCAAAAGTGATCCTAATCTTTATATGAAGAAAGATAAGGAAGGAAATATTTGTTTGATATATTTATATGTAGATGATCTTATCATTATAGGAAATGCATCTAAGTTGATTACAGAAATAAAAAATCAACTATCACAAGAGTTTGAAATGAAAGACCTTGGAGAAATACACTATTGTTTGGGACTTGAAGTTTGGAGAGAGGGTGTGTGCAAGGGTGTCTCCTCATCGAAGGATATACAAATTACCATGGTATCAGTATCTCCATGGTCATGGACATCTTCACTCTTTCTAGGAGTAAGCCGTCTCATATACACTTGACCCTTGTTCACATATGGCCTATGAGGAGATACAACTCCAGGAAATGGTCCAGGTGTTTCGGTACTAGCCTATAGTCAACAAGAGTTCATGTAGCTAGACATGCACGATTCAACGAACATACATGTATTTAAAAAATGACATTTTTTAAATGTTTAAAATTTTTACCTCCATCACTGCTTTTCCTCATGTAGGATCTGGCATCTGCCCAGATATTTGCTCGGTCGATACTACCATGGATCCTACCTCCATCACTGCTTTCCCCCATGAAGGATCCGGCATTTGCAAGTTTAATAATTGTAAATATTAGACCGTAGATAACATTAGTGAACTAACATGTACAATATGTGGAAATTAACAATTTAACAAGTATTAAAAAACTGAAATTTTAAAATGTTTACCTCGGTGTGAGATACAGGATCAGTGGATGGAATGTCCTGCCCCTGTGTAGAGTGTGGAACATGATACTCTGGGGCGTCGTTGCCGGCATAAAGCATCAACTGCAAGTTCACAAAATTAATATATTATCCCAAACTATACATATGTGTACAAAGAGGAAAAGAAATGAAGAATTTATTACAATTAACCATATACATACATCACTCAAAAACCCACTGAAGACAACATCTGACGAAAGACCATAGCATGGACGACCACACGATGTGCACTCGTGAGGCTCAAAAGTAGGCTGGGAATGTGTTGATGGTGCTGCACTATTATATGGTCCTGCAGTAGATGGGGGTACTGCACTAGTGGGTGGTACTACACTAGAAGGTGGTCCTACACCATGACGACTTGGTGTATGTACCACACTAGGGACATATGTCCCTTCCTCACCCATATGCTTAACCATAGTGCTATGGCGAACAATGGCCCGTGCCAAACTCAAAAATGCCTCACGTGTCTATGGAATAACATGATGTACAGGTGGGACATCTGGCCAAGGAAACTACCTACGAGGTGCAGGGATAGGGCGATCAACGTCTCGAAGCCTAGCATTGGGTCGGTTTTGGGGCATCCCCCCACCGATCCCCTGAAACGCCAATATATCAAAATAGTTTATGTGTTTACCCAACACGAACTCTGCATACATCTTCTGAAGGAAGTACAAGGGGATTTCCCTATTGTTGTGTGGTAGCATATCAAAAACCATATACCATCTGTCCATCCAGTTATCAACAAATGGTTGATATGTGCACCACTCGATAGAGATATGTGGCCTATTTGCATTTGGGATTTCCCCTGTGCGAGGGTCCCTAAACAATGAAAATATATGCTCTTTGGTGATTTTCAAATTTTTTATTGCACTGTAGCTAAGCCCATCAGCGTACTCACGTCTTTTTCTTTCTCTATATGAAGTAATATCATATAGTATGTTGTTTGACCATGTGATAGTCTCAACAATTGCATCCAAAGTGGATGCAAGTGAACGTCGAATCCTATCACCACGACTAGAAGTAGTACTCAGACCTCTCAACTGGGCAAGCTCAATCAATATTTTATCATTGAGGTCCATAGCTGCAACTGCAATAAAAAAATCAATAAGAAAATAATTAGAAATGTATACATGGTATATAATGACATCTCTTCAAAATCAAAAATTTAAATTAAGGAAAAATCAAGTTACAAGCAATTTAATGGCATTCACTTACATACATTTAAAACTTAAAATTATACATTTAACAATTAAATAATGAGTTTCATTCAACTTCTTTCTAGAAGTTAAGGCACTTCTTCACCCTCATTGGTGACTTTTACATATATCAATTTTAAAATTATTTTCATTTACAAAATAGTGTATTTCAAGTCCCTCTCTCCAAACTCTTGTTGACTATAGGCTGGTACCGAAACACCTGGACCATTTCCTGGAGTTGTATCTCCTCATAGGCCATATGTGAACAAGGGTCAAGTGTATATGAGACGGCTTACTCCTAGAAAGAGTGAAGTTGTCCATGACCATGGAGATACTGATACCATGGTAATTTGTATATCCTTCGATGATATTTCTTGGTTAACTTGAAATCTAGTGCATAAAATATTTTGTTAATGTTTGATTTGCATGTTTACTGCATCAGGAGCCAGAGTTTACTGTTGAAAACCTTGCAGGGATGGTTGATGCAGCAGTCAGTGTTGCATCTACAATGGCAACAAGTCACACAGAGGTACAACTATTTGAACATGATATAGACATAGTGTGTTATTGTTGTCTATTGTTTATTCATGCACATTTCTAACTATTTCAAGATTTGGTGATTGTAGCCGCCACCACCACCACCACCACCAGGTCCTACCCCCTCTGGTTCGACCATGGATGTGACCATCATTCATGTTCAACCAACAGCTCCATCTGCTACACAAGAAACACAATCCCCTTTGTCACAGTCTCTCACTGAGGTGAGATGTCCATTAATGAACAATTTTTTCATGAAATGTCCATTAACATTTTCATAATTTTTTGAGTTAATTTAGATATGGTATTTTATTGAGCTAATGTATTAGTACATAGTTAATTGAATTTAACAATTGATATTTAATTTCCAGGATCTAGAGATGCACACTGTTCCTATAGTTGTGCCTACAGGATCACCCTCAAGAAAGAACAAGAGGAAGCTTGATTTTTGATGTGTCTTATGGGATATGTACATATCAATACATGTGTACATGTGGCTTGGATAGTTTTGGATACATGTACATTGGCATTTCACTTACATGTACATGTGGCTTGGATAGTCTTGGATAGTTGTGGAGAGACATGTACTTCTGGTTACTTTTGGATATATATGTACTTTTTGATACTTTTGGATATATATGTACTTTTGGAGACATGTACACAATTGACATTTCAGTTATAAATGAATGATACATTTCACTTTGAATTTGTTCTTTGGTTTCCACATGTTCTTGTGTCAATCTATTGTATTGATTTGTGAGGATTATCTATTACTTATGAATGGACTATGTCAAAAGAAAAAACTATTATATTTAAAGGTTTCAATGATATCAATACATGCACACTAAAGTCAAAGTTCTTGCTCGTGTAATTTAATAAATATATGTGCAATACAATGTATTTAAAGGTTTCAATGAACTCACTACTTGCACACCAATTGGATATATCTAATTAAAAATTGTGAGATTGGATTCACTAAATTACAAGTTAAGTCAATGCTCGAGTGTAATTTAATAAAACTAAGTGCAATACATGCTTTACATTTCATCAACAACCAACAACACTATTCAACAAACCTCATGCACCCAATGACTAATCATTCAGCATTAAAGGAACTACAATAGAATCCAAAGACTGAGAACCAACTTTGTCAATCAACATGATTTGAAGCATAAGTCCATCGGATTTGAAAAAGTTCAGTTCGACATTAGATTGATTCTGAATTGAGTTGTGATAGTAAGATAAGATTAGGGTTAGGATTAGGGTTTCCTTGGTAGGGTTATGGTAATGGGACATGCATGTTAAACAATAAACCCTAGTTAGGGATAGGGTTTTCCAAGTTTGGCCTTCATTGGCATCAAATGCATTGTCCATCTTTGGCTCTCATTGGCGTGACTGCATTGTCCCTATTGAGCAAAACCCTAGCTTCAGAAACCATCGTAGATGGAGGTCATCGGGCAATGGATAGGAGGGAGAGGCCCCCCCCTAGCTAAAATCCCACGTCATGAATCTAACGGAATTGATGGTTCATCGATCAGAGGCTCGAGCATCGATCTATGGCGAGTTGCAGGCCACCTCCAGATACCGTTCAGGGACACCTAGTGAACTTGGGCCCGGTGTGCAAAAAACCTCACAAAGTGGCAATTTTGGATTCTGTCAACTCCTACTAGTGTGTTTGGGAATGGGAAATATGGCAATGCCAACCACATCCCCACCATCTGTGGCTTTCCAGCTTTGGCCCTCGTTGGCGTGACTACATTGTCCCCTACTGAGCGAAACCCTAGCTTCAAAAACCATAGTAGACGGAGGTCATCGGGGAATGGAGAGGAGGGAGAGGCCCCCCCTTAGCTAAATCCCTTATCAGGAATCCAACGAAATCGATGGTTCATCGATCGGAGGCTTGGGCATCGATCTATGGTGAGTTGCAGGTCACCTCCAGATACTTTTCAGGGACACCTAGTGGACTTGGGCCCGATGCACAAAAAACCACACGGAGCGGCAATTTTGAATTCTGTCAACTCCTACTAGTGTGTTTGGGAATGGAAAATATGGCAATGCTAACCACATCCCCACCATCCATGGATTTCCAGCTTTGGCCCTCGTTGGCGTGACTGCATTGTCCCCTACTAAGCAAAAACCTAGCTTCAGAAACCACCATAGATGGAGGTCATTGGGCAATGGAGAGGAGGGAGAGGTCCTCCCCTAGCTAAAATCCCTCGTCATGAATCCAACGGAATCGATGGTTCATTGATCGGAGGCCCGAGCATCGATCTATGTCAAGTTGTAGGTCACCTCCAGATACCGTTCAGGGACACCTAGTGGACTTGGGCCCGGTGTGCAAAAATCCTCACGGAGCAACAATTTTGATTTCTCTCAACTCCTTCTAGTGTGTTTGGGCATGGGAAATATGGCGATGCCAACCGCATTGCCACCATCCGTGGCTTTCTAGCTTTGATCGTCCTTGGCGTGACTACATTATCCCCTACTGAGCGAAACTCTAGCTTCAGAAACCACCATAGACGAAGGTCATCGGGCAATGGAGAGGAGGGAGAGGCCCCCCTTAGCTAAAATCCCTCGTCATGAATCCAATGGAATCAACAGTTCATCGATTGAAGGCTCGAGCATCGATTTATGGTGAGTTGTAGGTCACCTCCATATACCGTTCAGGGACACCTGGTGGACTTGGGCCCGGTGCGCAAAAAACCTCACAGAACGGCAATTTTGAATTCTGTCAACTCTTGCTAGTGTGTTTGGGCATGGAAAATATGTCCATGCCAACCGCATCCCCACCAACTGTGGCTTTCCAGCTTTGGCCCTCGTTGGCATGACTGCATTGTCCCCTACTGAGCGAAACCGTAGCTTCAGAAACCATCGTAGATGGAGGTCATCGGGAAATGGATAGGAGGGAGAGGCCCCCCCTAGCTAAAATCCCATGTCACGAATCCAACGGAATCAACGGTTCATCGATCGGAGGCCCGAGGATCAATCTATGGCGAGTTTCAGGTCACCTCCAGATATCGTTCAAGGACACATGGTGGACTTGGGCCCGGTGTGCAAAAAACCTCACGGAGCGACAATTTTGAATTCTGTCAACTCCTTCTAGTGTGTTTGGGCATGGGAAATATGGCAATGCCAACCACATCCCCACCATTCATGGCTTTCCATCTTTGGCCCTCGTTGGTGTGACTGCATTGTCCCCCACTAAGCGAAACCCTAGCTTCAGAAACCACCGTAGACGGAGGTCATCAGGAAATGGATAAGAGGGAGAGGCCCCCCCTAGCTAAAATCCCACATCATGAATCCAACGAAATCGATGGTTCATCGATCACAGGCCTGAGCATCAATCTATGGCAAGTTGCAGGTCACCTCCAGATATCATTCACGGACACCTAGGGGACTTGGGCCCGGTGCGCAAAAAACCTCATGGAGCGGCAATTTTGAATTCTGTCAACTCCTGCTAGTGTGTTTGGGCATGGGAAATATGGCAATGCCAACCGCACCCACTCCATCCGAGGCTTTCCATCTTTGGCCCTCATTGGCGTGACTGCATTGTCCCCTACTGAGCAAAACCCTAGCAAGTCTGGCTGATAAACATGCCTAAGTAAAAATATGGTGCGTTACAGTCCATGCATGCCAAGTGGCATCTCGAAAAAAATATACACATGTACTAGTGTTAACATTATGCATCAATAGTATAATTTAAATTTTGAATTAAAAACATTGGTTTTGCTTTAATATAGCTTTTGTTTATAGATATAAACCTACACCATGCATATTATAGAACTTATTAGGTTAAGGGTTACACTCTAGAGATTTTTCTTTAGGGTACTCGGAAAAGGAAAAATATTGCTTCCACCCACATATACTTTGTGTTTACTTACACATGTTGCATTCTTTTCCCTACAAAATGCCATTGTCTAAAGGGAATTGTCACATAATAGATATTATATTGTTGAAGGAATGAAATAACCCTATTACTCATAATGATGAATGATGATGATGTTCATGATGTTGACGACGACGATGATGATGATGATGATGTTCATGATGTTGATGGTGATGATGTTGATGGTGATGATGAGGATGATGGTGATGATGTTCATGATGTTGTTGGAGATGATGATGATGAGGATGATGATGATGATGATGATGATGATGAAGGTGATGAAGATGATGTTGATGGTGATGGTGATGATGATGATGATGATGAGGATGAGGATGAGGATGAGGATGTTGATGATGTTGTTGGAGATGATGATGATGAGAATGATGATGATGAAGGTGATGATGATGATGATGATGTTGAAGGTGATTATGATGGTGATGATGGTCATGTTGATGGTGATGATGATGATGATGATGATGATGATGATGTTCATGATGTTGATGGTGATGATGATGAGGATGATGATGATGATGATGATGAAGGTGATGATGATGATGAGCATGAATGAGGATGAGGATGATGATGATGATGTTCATGATGTTGATGGTGATGATGTTGATGGTGATGATGAGGATGATGATGATGATGTTCATGATGTTGATGGTGATGATGTTGATGGTGATGATGAGGATGATGATGATGATGTTCATGATGTTGATGGTGAGGATGATGATGAGGATGATGTTGATGATGATGAAGGTGAGGATGATGATGAAGGTGAGGATGATGATGATGATGATGATGATGAAGGTGATGATGATGATGAGGATGAGGATGATGATGAGCATGATGATGAGCATGATGATGATGATGTTCGTGATGTTGATGATGATATGAAGATGGCGATGATGAATGATGATGATGTTCATGATGTTGATCATGAGGATGATGATGAGATAAAATACCACTATTCTTTCCTCATTAAGCAATTAGTTGATCTGATTATTGATACATAGTCTTCATTACTATATCGCGATGGCGGATGTGAATGTAACTTTAATGGCAATGAATGGAGCATCCCTCCTGAAACGGAGTCTAGCAGAGAGGTCAACAACATCGCTCCTACAACGGGGGTGAGGTCAACAGCCTCCACGGGCCTTCGAGTAAAGTGTATGTACTACTTGTACTACTTATATATATGACTTGCGAGTTGTTGTATATATTTTTTGGGAGATTGTTAGTTTTATTAATTAAAAATAGTAAAGAGTATGTACTACTTATATATGACTTGTTAGTTGTCCGAGATATTTTTAGGAGGTTGTTAGCTTTATTAATTAAAAAATAGTAAAGAGTATGTACTACTTATATATATGACTTGCCAGTTGTCCTATATATTTTTAGGAGGTTGTTAGCTTTATTAATTAAAAAAAAATACTATTATTCATAATCAAGAAATAAACTGAGCAATACTATTGTTCATAATCAAGAAGTAAACTGAGCAGACACCATTAATACAGGTGAGCACCAAGTTCGAGGACATCTTTGCTTTCGGTGAGCCAGTACGGGAGTGGAGACCATAAATGGGAGACTGGCCATGCTCGGATTCGTTTGGGCTGTCGGGGTTGAGATACCGAGCGGGAGAGACCTCTTCTCTCAGCTGGCCTGCGAGGAGTTCCACTGTTTGTTGGAAGCGCGGTTCTGCTGTTAGTAGCTTCGGTGATACCCATGTTCAAGGGAGTCTCCAAAGAGAGCAAATCAAAGTCGATATGGTCTTCTGGAGCAGAGATGTTGAATGGCCGTTATGCCATGATTGGCCTCGTTGCGTTGGCCTTAACAGAATACCTCAAGGGAGGTCCTCTCATCTCATGATCAACAATATCACTTCATACCTCCTTCACAGTATGTTGACCTAAAGAGACCCAAATTGTATTTACTGTGCTGCTTTCAAGAGATTAGCACTATAACTATAACATATCATGTCTGAGATGTATATCCTTTGATAGACGTGTCTACATAATAAGCATTGAAAGTATAAGACTGTTTGCATCTTTGGCCGGCTGGTCTTGATAAATGCAATAAAAAAGTTCGCAAACCAGTATCAAAACCACTTCGACATTGGCGAGAGTACATAAAGAGTATCGTGCATTCTGTCAAATGGAAGCTCTTTGATGGCGAGGAAGAGAGAGATTCTATCGCTCAAATTATAATGATTCAACATCCTGTACAATGGCAACCCAGAATCTAATTCACTCCTTTTAGATCGGCACTTCAATCATATGATCATTTCAATCCTAAATACATGTATCGTGGAGTCATTTCAGCCATGTATCATAAAGGCTGGTTGCTGCAATATATATATAGGCGTGAAGGCCATTTGGAAAACCCTAGGAGCATTCATTGAACGGCAAGCCTCGAGCCAAGACGAGGTTTCTCCTCCTCACACTATGTTTCCACGTGGTTGGATACAAAATGGAGACGTAGATCCTCGAATAACTCCAACTAAAACGCGGTATTTTAGTTGGACAGGAAACCTATCATTCAACGGCAGGTCGGTTTAAACGCGGTGGTAGAATTTATGAGTAGGTGTAAATCACGTTTTGTGGATATGCTGTGGTAAAGGGGGTCGGTGGGGCTTATCTTCGACTTTGAAAAGAATAAGAGACGTTTAATTTATGTTGAATATGTATCTCAACGAGTAATGTAAAGTTTTATCAATTTATTGAATGAGTTTATATCCAGGTTTATCAATATATTGAATGAGTTTATATAACTAGCAACTTTAGAAGGTGCGAAGGAACTTGATGCAATAAACATATGTTGTTAGTATTTTTATTATATATATGGTGTTAGTTATTTTTACTTTATTATAATGATTTGTATGAGAAGAATATATATATATATATGATTTAAGCCATAATTTGGATAACATTCACTAATAATAATAATTTCATCTTATTTAGTAATTCTATATATATATATATATATATATGAAGAATTACTAAATAAGATGAAATTATTATTACTTATGAATGTTGTCCAAATTGTAATTTAACTTTTTTTAATAGATATTATAATGTTAATTTCAATTGTGATATTTGCTTAATTTGTATATTTCATTATGTTATTTGAGAATTAAGAAATAAATGAAATACGAGAACTATTGAAATGAATGAAATAAGTTAATTTGGAAGTCAAAGCAAAATTAGAAGTCAAACTAGAAGCTAACTAGTCTAACCAAAAATTAGATGCTAAATGAGAAGCTAAAAGTGGTTTATGCGAAAGAAAAATAATAAGAAAACATGGGCACTAAATGGGAAGCAAAAATGGATGTTAAACAAGGACCTGAAGTGGTTGCCAAACATGGCATCATTGTGGAAGCCAAACATGGCTCTAATGTGGACATAAACATGGATGCAAAACTAAGATTTAAAAAAGATGCAACACTCGACACTAAAAAGAAATCCAAACATTGTGCTATTATGGTAGCAAACATGGTTGCAAAACTGGACACCAACATGGTGCTAAAGAGGAAGCAAAACATGGTGCAACACATGAAGTGAAACTTGGTGCTAATGGGAAGCAAACCATGGTACTAATGTTGTAGAAAACATTGATGCAATATTGGATGCTAATGGATTCCAACTTGATGCTAACATGGAAGTAAACATATAAGTCAAAATGGATGCTAGCTTGGTGTGAAATTAGGTGTTCAAAGCGAAACAAATCTTGGTGTGATTGTGCCAAATTGAATGCTAAAGAGGAAGCGAAACAAGAAGTTCAATATGATGCTAATATGATTGCTAAATGGGATACTAAACCTAGCACTATGTAGAATTCTAAAACATACACTATTTAGTCTTGGTGTTGTAGCTTAGTGAGGCATGATCAACAAAATCAATCCCCAAGAAGATAATAATTGTTATATAATTATCTACAAAAGATAAGTCAACTCCATAAATTATGCAAGTGAGCCCCAATAGAAAAAGTAGTCAAACATACATGATAAAAAATATAAATAGAAGTGATGTCTCACTCATTTCATCATCTCCATTTGCTCATATCTTCTTCAATGGAAAATTTTAAGAACCCTTGCTAAATTTCTATGTATAATAAATGGGTGAATCCCGATGATATATAGAAATATATGAAGGCTATTTTATCAATGTTATATTATTTATATATATTTTTTTGGAAAATATATCATTGAATTATATAATCTTATAAAACCTTGGAAAATCTTTCACTAAATTATAAAACCTTGTAAAACATTGGAGAATCTTTCAGTAAATTATAAAACCTTGTAAGTCTTTTCAAATATTTTACTAAACTATAAAATATTATGAAATCTTGGAGAATTTTTTGATAAAGTATGAAACCATATATAGTAATAGGGATACATATACAAATAAGACTACATAGGAGATAAATATTAATAAATCATCACATAAAATCAATATTAATATGAGGTACCACCCACACCTTGATCCTCATTTAGCATCCCCAATCACGTGGTTTACAATCCCATGTTTTTTGGGGAAACTTTGGATCCAAGGAAATGGAATTTCCAACTGTCCTATATGTAAATGGGTATAAGACCTAATATTAAATATCAACTATCATTATCATTGTCATTTGGACATTATGAAAATTTCAAAACAAGATTCAACCCATGAATGAAACTTCGACTTCGGTTTCCATGATCGATAAAGGGTGACAGATCCCTTACCACTTGCTTCCCATTCAGTACACATCTCCTCATTGTTTTCTAAATAGAGCTTAGTATATAAAAGGTGTCAAGAGTTACTTCCATAGATATTTGAAAGGGTTCATCTCCCAAAGTCTACGTAGTGTTTTGTAGACAAAATCTTGTTGATGGGTCATTGCAGAGTTAGAGTCGAGAAGTTGATGAAGGGCACAGAGGTAGAGGAACTCGAGGACATATTGTTATGCCCGTTCTAGCGAGAGTAGAAAAATTGTGGAGGAGATGTATTATTATTTTGTGGGAGAAAGAGCAGTGTTGAGCAAGTCCCTCTGAGTCGGGTGTTACCAAATCTGTGGATAGAGCCTTTACAAGAAGAATAGAATTGATCGCACAGTCTCAACAAGACGATGTTGTTGGAGAGGCAGCTAGCATCATGTGAGATATTTCCACACAATCATTGCATATGATCCACTAGGGGAAAATATTCCCGACAGAGGAGTCACTATACTGGAGGCCATTGCATATCTAGCCAAATATCTATGTCAAAGTAGATCGCTTGAAGTTTGTTTGCAATCTGCAGAATGTGTAAGAAAAGGAAGATATGTTGTGTCTACTAAAAGCAATAGAGATAATTGGGGAATTGAATACTATGTTGAGGAGCATTGGTGCTCAATCCAACAACATTAGTCAAGATGCATTGCATGTTCCTTGGTAGAGCCAAGCCTCGATTCTTCTTATATCTTATAAACATTTGATTTATAAGTTTATGTTGAATTATTTGAAATAGTTCAAAAACTATGGTCATTATTAAATTATTTTGATGGCTATAAGCTTATTTTGAAGATGGCAAATTCAAGTTGGCCTAACATCCATTGCGAAATCGAGTCTTGGAATGAGATTGTGACTGGTTGCATGGAAATAATGGGAGGGTTGTGGTCAAGAAATGGCAAGGAGATGGTAAAAGGAGCAATAGCGATGGGTGACAATAAATTCACTCTTACAATGATTTTTTTTTTATGGATTTGAAATTTTTATGGAATGTAAATGGGTATATGACTATAAGAGATGGCTAGGTACATGTTCTTGTTGGGCCTCGAGACAGTAGGGTATTAATTCATGTGGAATTATTCCTAAGTAAGAAGAAGGAGTATAAAGGAGTAAGAGGAAGGAGCTACGACAGAGGAGGGAGCATCAAGGAAAAGGGAATGATGTTGGGATAGAAGAATGAAAGAGGAAAAGAAGACAAAGAGAAGGCATGGGATGAGGAAGCTACGTCAGATGAGTAAGCCAAGGTAGAAGGATAGAATGAGATACAAAATGACATAGTAGAATATCCACAGAAGTAGGTGTGTAGATAGTGTAATGACCGAAAAGTGACAATAAGGCATAACGCTGAGAAAGCGACAATCCTAAGCGAACATGGGTACGAGGTCGGCTGGAGCTGGGGTTAACCACACACATGAAGGCATATTTGTAATTTAGGTCGATAATGCCTTTTGTTATGTATTGCTAGAATAGGAAATACAACCTGTTCACTGAATATAGTAAGTTAGCTGGGATAACGACTAAATAATAGTCTGTAATGAGTATATTAGAGTCTGTATCGAGTCAATATTGAGTTAGTAACAAGCATGTATGGGATCTGTATCGAGTCTGTAATGAGGATATAAAAGAAGGAACCCAAGTTGTAGTTGGGTTATAGAGATAGAGAATCAGTTTTAGCTAATTAGTTGATACAATATTTTTTGTAACCTCTAGACTCTTGGGAAAGACACTTGAGCTAGACTTGAGATAGGCATTTTTGGTTAATGACTCTAGATTTCTTAGTGCATCAAAGTAGTGATTCTGCATATGAGTGTGCAGACAAGTAGAGAAGGTTGAGTCGATCCAGGTTGTGTACGAATCGCTAGTAGGAGTAGAGTAGAAAGAGAAGAAGAGAAGATCAGAGAGCATGAGAGGGTAGCAAAGTCTTTAAAGATAAAAGAAAAGATATTGAACAGAGTCTGCAGCTTTATGTGCAGAAAAAAGGTGCATCTATTTTCTCATTCCAGATGAAGAGCACCTTGTGGCTTTTTCCCAGATGGGTTTCCACATTATATGATGTGTATATGTGTGAATGTTGAGTAGGTTAGTTATATGCGTAATGTTGTGGTGGATGACTGGTTGATTATTGTGTTGCAACTGGATAAATGTATGACTGCTACATTATATTAATGAGTATGCTTATGATCTCTATTCAATGTTAGTTCACTTAAGTCGCATAAAGAAGGGTTGGATCATAGATTGGTATTGAAATAATGTGCATACAAGTAACCCATTGTCCAGCTATTTGTTGGAAACTTTGGAAAACATCCAAGGTACTAAAACACCCTCCTGCACCAACTGCGAAAACTTGGTTCTGGCAATTAACCATAAAACTGAGATATCTCAGTTCAGATGACATCTATGTTGCAGGTGCTGTCGACCGAGCTTCGCTCCGTCGGGCCTATATATTTGGATTTTTTGTGCTTAGAAGAAGGGATTGAACCTGGGTCTAGGGGTAGAGAGAGGGAATAAAACCAACAAATGGTTCTGTTTCTGAGTCCTTAAAGTGTGTGGTAAAGGATATGTTGTGTCATCCCACAAAACCAGAAATCCAAGACTGGGTGGACCTCAAAGAGCTAGAGTTTGACTGAAAAGAAAGTGAAGGATCCCAGTGGAAGCCAACAGAGTGGTTGGCTCGATACATTTATTCAGACATTTATGAGATTTTATTTTATGAGTTTCCCATCACATTTTAGGAGTGGTTGTGTAAGTTAGAAACCCAACAAAGGACTTTCCAAGGAGGAGAACCTAAAGAGTGGAGTCCTTTCTTGATTGAGCAGATGAAAAGAGTAAACAAACCTATATCAAGTGTTGTGGATTTTTGGGTAGACAATATCCTAGAAGGATATATCAATGAGTATTTTGTTGACACAATAACCTCATACAGTGGGGCAGACTAGAAATATTTTCGAGGACTAAGCAGCAGGTACTGTTACGGAGAGAAATTCCTATGGCTTGGGGTACCACAACAGACAGCTAGACTCCAGAAATCAATCTTTCCCAATATGCAATAGAAATAAAAACATCTAACACTAAAGGATCGAACCTCGTACCTTATTCCGGACGGTTGAAGTAGATCCCCGTTGAGCTTTCCAATCTTCAGCTTGAATTGTTATAGCACGTACTCAACAACAAGTAAACAATACAAGCATACTATATTTCATGGTGTTAGATCTATTCTAGCATATATAATCGATAATGCATAAGCATTTGACATATTCCAATGGATGCAACATTCATTCAAATACACATTACTAGACAGGAAAAGATATTTCTATTAATATGAATCAGAGATTACAAGTGACAGCCTCTGACGACACGTCTGCGAACCGGAGAAACTGAATCCCCCACTTGGGCCTCCACCACCTCAATCCTCCATCACTCCGATAGCAAGCTCACTAACAAAGGCAAGCTTGGGAAGAACACAACAGTGCTCCAAAGGGACAAAGGGATGCAGACTCCAGTATAGTTCTGGCAACAATGGACTATAGTTTCGGTACTCTCAATTCTCTCTTATCTCCCATCCTCTTTAATGTAGCAAGGGGTTCCTTATATAGCTTCACAAGGGACAATGAAAGGTCGAATCCATGCGATCTCAAGGCATATGGAAGGCCAGGAGTCGAATGAGTCGGATCCAAGTCAAGGAACGCTCCAAAAGGATTTGGACTATGCACACATCCCGATGTACGCGACTATAGGGGTCAAACCCACGTATGTACGCGGATATCGAGGAAAAAGCCGCG
>LPNX010699917.1:171555-212323 GCA_001517045.1 Pseudotsuga menziesii | reverse complement strand
GCATAACGGCGTATGGTGACTGAATGAAGGCAGCATAGACTCGATATACAAACTGGGACATCTCTATGATGCAGGAGGCATCAATAGAGGCTCCATAGGTACTGGAAGCTTAACCAGTCGGTGGAGATAAAACTCAGATAACGAGTACAGCTCCTAAAGTCAAACTATAACCCAACCAATGGATGTGATATACAGTGCTCTGTTCGAAGGCGACACGACTCGACAGCTTCCAAAGATAATATCTTTTCTTGTCCAGCTTTTTGGTTTTTTGATTTGTTTGGTCTTTTTCAGTTATTTGAAAAGCTTGAAAAAAGAATAAACTAGCTTTATAGTTACAAACTAGGAGGAGACGAGTGTCATAAAGGAAAACAAACTAGTTCCAAGCAGTGGAACATACCTATGCTCAATGCAAGGATACATGTGTATGATATCGACACTCGGGGGAAAATCCCCTCCCGGTAAAAAAAAGGGAATCAAGCTGCGAAAGATATAAATAAAGGCTCTGCATGGCTAGACATGAGACAAGCTCGGGTTATATGGCTGAAACGCAATGTCAGGGGAGCCGGCATAAAGCTCAATAAGACAGGCAAAGCTCATGATAATGCATTCACAACTCGATATAAGGGGAGTCCGGGGGGATACAGGCCAGCATAAGATCAAGAGGAGTATGAGGCTCTTGCTAAATGTCATGGAAATACTATACAACGGACTCCCACACCCTAAAGGGGGAAACATCGGCATGGGAACCAAATGCAAATAAGGCGCTAACTAGGGTACCCCTGTAAGGTGAGTCTCTACCACTCACATCATGCCACTTCTATAGCAGCAAGAAGGTTCCGTGACATAATAGAATGGGTTCATACCTAAGGATATAGTGACATGGTCATAAGGTCATGCAAAATGCAAACGGTGGTGAACCTAACCTATATGCCAGTATAGATGTTATACCTGAGAAAGGCACGAACGGTCTCTGGCCACAAAAAGAAGCATCCAACAGACAACTTCAGACCCAAGGAAGACCCAACCACACTCACAACCCACCCAACAACTTCCCACAACATCAAACTCACCAAAAGGGAGGATGTACGCGACTGTATAAAGAACAACTGCGTATGTACGCGCCTTTTGGCCACAAATCCGCGTATACACACGACTGTTGGCCAAAAACCCGCGTATACAGAGAAGGCAGTGGTAAAAAGCAGGTCAAGGCCAAACTAATAAAGGGGAGTGTCAATGGACAAACATACTATAACATGTGACACAGAAACAGAGAGAAACATAGAGAAAATCAATAATATCAAGCCCCTTGTGCCCCCAACCCCAAAGAAGAACAAGGAACATCCCCAGCAGAGTCGCCAATTCTGTTACGGAGAGAAATTCCTATGGCTTGGGGTACCACAACAGATAGCTAGACTCCATAAATCAATCTTTCCCAATATGCAATAGAAATAAAAACATCTAACACTAAAGGATCGAACCTCGTACCTTATTCCGGACGGTTGAAGTAGATCCCCGTTGAGCTTTCTAATCTTCAGCTTGAATTGTTATAGCACGTCCTCAACAACAAGTAAACAATACAAGCATACTATATTTCATGGTGTTAGATCTATTGTAGCATATATAATCGATAATGTATAAGCATTTGACATATTCCAATGGATGCAACATTCATTCAAATACACATTACTGGACAGGAAAAGATATTTCTATTAATATGAATCAGAGATTACAAGTGACAACCTCTGACGGCACGTCTGCGAACCAGAGAAACTGAATCCCCCACTTGGGCCTCCACCACCTCAATCCTCCACCACTCCGATAGAAAGCTCACTAACAAAGGCAAACTTGGGAAGAACACAATAGTGCTCCAAAGGGACAAAGGGATGCAGACTCAAGTATAGTTCTGGCAACAATGGACTATAGTTTCGGTACTCTCAATTCTCTCTTATATCCCATCCTCTTTAATGTACCAAGGGGTTCCTTATATAGCTTCACAAGGGACAATGAAAGGTCGAATCCATGCGATCTCAAGGCATATGGAAGGCCAGGAGTCGAATGAGTCGGATCCAAGTCAAGGAATGCTCCAAAAGGATTTGGACTATGCACACATCCCGATGTATGCGACTATAGGGGTCAAACCCGCGTATGTACGCGGCTATCGGGGAAAAAGCCGCGTATATCATTTTTCTAATGTTTTTAGGGATGGTCAATGATACATCAAAAGACAATAAATGGCCCATAGGGAATAATGAGTCTGCAGCGGGATAGGGGAAGGCCATACAATGTGTGATTCACCTAGTGTGGTGAAATCTGCTATAACAGGTACCTTTCATCTTTAAAGACATGGATAAAAATGATTTTATGTGAAAAAGGAATTCTTTGAATGATAGACTGAATAGAAAAAGGTGGCTATGTCTCAGCAAAACCCTAAAGTGAGTTTTTCCCAAGATATAGCGAAACTGAACTAGAACCAGTATTTTTAAGAAGCGAAAGAAGATTCAGATCTGGTGAAAGAAGAAAAAATCATGTTAGAATGAAGGGGTTGTAGTATAGATCGAGAAGAAGAAGGATGCGAGTTTTCGGCATACTTAGACGAGGGATATTTTGACAAAGAGGAGGAATATCAATTGATCTTAGAAGGCCACAAGGAGTTAGAAGATTCGAATGAAGCTCCATAACAAGAAAGTGTGTAGTTACTCCCCTACAGTACAAGTGGTAAGATTGCGAGACCTGTCTCCAAGTGATTCTGTAAATACAAGTACTACTAACACTATAAAAAGTGGGCAAGGATGTCAGACTAGTACAAGTTTTGTTTCGATTGTACCACCAGCAAATACAATGGCTGGAGCTGACATTAAGCTCCCAATATTCAATGGAAATGGGTCGAAAGACCCAGAGTAAAATTCATTTCTTTGTGATGCTGTATGGACTGTACGGAAAATCCAGGATGAGAATATCAAGAAAGCACATATGATCATGATGCTATGAGGTCGTGCGCTAGACTAGTATATAAAATTCTCAATAGTACCAATAGGAGTTATCCTGAAAACACTCAACGTGATTCGACTGGGGTTGATATATGAATTCAAAAAGCTGAAGTCTGAATCACAATGCATCACTGAGATCAAATAGATTAAGAAACTACAGACAGAATCCATTTGGGACTTTGACTAAATATTTAACACATTAATGGCCAAAGTGATTTTCCAAATATTGGATGTGCAAAATAAGGAATGGTTTATCACCACCATGCTACCACATATCTAGACCATGTTGATGCAACAGAAACTCGTGTCATAGACAAAGACTATTGAAATAACAATAAAGTTAGAAGCCTCTCCAGTTGGATACACTGGCTTGGGAATGATGCAAATTCAGTAGCAGTTGGCCAATCTTACGGTGCAGCTCTAGGACATTAAAAGAGGAAAGGAAGTTCAAGAGGAACTATGCTGTACAAGATGCAGAACATAGGGAAACCATCAAGATAATTTCCCAATGCTCATGAACTATGTCGTAACAGGTGCGCCAAACCCACTAAGCACCCAAGGAATTCCTTGGTGTAGAATATGCGAGACTAGATGTCATAAGTATGAGGAATGCATGTACTTACAGAAGATTGTAAATGCACCTGCTAGTCTGTTTTGTAAATTTTGTAAGTGAGTAGGTCATGATGAGAATGACTACAGAGCCCTTCAGCTGCTGTAAGAAAAAAAACGTGGATCCCTACTTAATGAAAAATGATGAGAAAATGCAAGTTGAATGAGTGCAACCTCAGTGTCATCCTACATAGTATCAACAACAACAATATCCTCAACCGCAATACCAGCAGTATCAGTATCCTTAACAATAAAAATACTCTCCACAAAGGGGGGGTGGGAATTTTAAAGGTTGAGGAAAACAACCAGGAGGAGGATTTGGTCATGGAAGATGCCAAATCGTATGTTATAATTGTGGGTAGCTAGGTCATTTTTTCTGAGATTGTCAAATTCCTGCAAAAAATTGTACATATTGTAAAGCATTTGATCACAATGTCAAACAATGTTCATAGCTTATTTGTAAATGGAAGGCTAGAACTGTTGTTAACCCCAACCTGGTGTAGATTCTAAATATGAACCCTAATCCAAATATTCATATGGTTTCTACCGAACCAAGACAACCTAACATTGTTGCAGTCACAAGAGGAAATGTTGCAATGAGAGAAGACCAAAACACACAGCAAGGACAACCGCGGGTAAGACCTGCGACACAAAATAAATCTCTGCTAGATGTCCAACAAGAGAAAGAAGTCTTCTTGAAGGTGCAAGAAGACTTTATTGATACGAACCAGTCGTCAACATCTCGAAACGTTAGAGCTATGCTGAATGATTTGAACAAGTAATCAGGAAGCCGCTAATGAAAAAGGCTAGTAAGCTTGAAGAATTTTTCAAAAGTTACTCAACACTAATCCATGATAAAGATGTTGTCACAGAACTGACAGAACTCATATCAGAAACCATAGAATAACTACGACCTGAGAAAAGAGTTAATCATATTAGGAGGAAAGTGAAGACAGACCGAGAACTCTGAATGACTGCGTAGATAGGAGATTGTGATTTGGACTATATCAAGTTATAATTGGGCTAGGATGTCAATATATTGAAAAGACATACATGGGATAGCATGAATAATTTGTGACTGGACTGGTCTCCTATTCAGATAAGGCTTGCAAACTAGTCGAAGGTTCTACCAATTGGTAGACTGACCCAAGTACCTGTGGAAGTCAAAAGATTAAGCATATTCTGACTTCAAAGTTTTTGAAATTGTTGATGACACAAATCCATATCCTGCACTTCTAGGAATCGATTGGGAAATAGAAAACCAAGCTATTATAAACTTCAAGAAAAGGATCTTTGTTGGCGCTACCCCAACCAAAAAACCCATTCGATAGGGGTTCCACTTTGTCGATGCTCAACATGCCACAATCTCTATGAGTATTGGCATAGATAGGTTTGACCCTGTCCAAAAACAAACCATGCGGTGGCTGAGGTTTCACCCAAGATGTTCAAGGGAGAGCTTTCGAAACCAAGTTTCCGTAGTAAAGAGGAGGGTTGGGGAATTGACATTTCATTAGCATAATTTCTAGTTCTATTTTACTTACTGAACCATTCATCACGTTGCATTTAGTCATTCATCATTTCAACAGATCTACCAATGGAAAAAAATATCTAACAGAGGAAAGCAAGAAGCATTGCATTATTCATGTGCACATCTATTCATCATTCATCACCATAATTGTAGCACTGTAAGAATGAAAAGAAAAGAGACAACAAAAGCGCAGACCAACCCACATCACATTATATTAAATCCCCAGAACAAATCGTAGATCGAAACAGACACCATCCTAGGTCAATTAACCACTAAGGACCAATATTCTGAAGAAATGGTCAATGAGTACAAAAAGTGACATGAAAATATAGAAAGTTGACCATTTTATGCCTATCACGCTATCTTTGTCTTGCACGGCATCGCATGAGTATACCCAGCATCCTAGATGCTGCACAACTCACTTATCTCCCACCCCTTGCCAACAGGCCCCCAACAAAGTCTTGTGGCTCGTCCTCTCGCCATGAAAAATGGTGCATGTAGCAACCTGAAAGAAGAAAATTAGTATACTATTCTTTTTAACTTGCCAAAGTGTGTAGTTAGAGGCAACTGCTTCCTCCAAGGTCGATTTCTGCTGACTAGGGAACCCTTCTGCAGCTTTGCGCCTTTCGGTACCATTATGCTCTGACATCCATGTATACTACATCATTCTCCATTTGTCGATGCTCTTCGTGAAGCGTCTTACTAGCCAACAAATGTCTGTAGCTGCAAATTCTGGAGCCAGTACTGCTTTTGCACCCTTTTCCTTCCTTGCATCCAGGCTCAACCCGGGCTACCTAAGTTTGGACTGGTTCCCTGTTCCTGCAGACTTAGTCAAGTGGGGTAAGAAATTTGACTCCATCCAGATTCCTCATGGGTATATTAGTCTGCATCTCAAACCGACTGGGAGAAATATAGCTAAGGATGACTTTTCTAGATACTTCCATCTCGGGTAACCTAAGCTACATACTTTCAACTTCTTCATTGCTTTCTGCTGAGACAACATTATCACTCACAGTTGGCCCTGTATCCAGGGTAGCCTACATTACCCATTATATGGTCGTTTCCTTACGTAGCGGAGCTCCCTGCAACTACCTAACCCTCCTGTAACGTTTCTTAGTGCAGTGCTTCCTAATGGTGTCCACTCGTCTTCCAGCCCTTGGATTATAACATCATCTTCACCTCAGATTCCATCATGAATCACTCAGGTGCATCATTATGACTAAAGCATTCTTTTATGTTCCAAATACATCATCGATTCTTCCACCCCACCTTTCGGATTTGCTATCATTAGATGTGCCGTCATTTACCTCTATAATAGCCATTATTGCATATTGATGTGATGTTCGATCACCTTTGTGTTGCTTCCTTTCACACACCTGGGCGGGACGTGGAAAAAATATTCAAGCTACTCGGTGTGTCCTTGGGGGAAAGTCTCGAGTCAAGGTTATCACATTGTTCTTGACTCCTCCGTTTAGACTTAACTCCTAATGAAGCCAACGGGGGTAGACCCTATTAGGTTACTAAGGAAAATTACTTTAGTATGATGGTGTTAAATTAAATAAGTTTCTTAGAACCTTGAAATTAACCATTAATAACCATATATGACAAGATGAAAAATGAGCGCAAGTAAGCACAATGCTGACACACAATATATGTATATCAAAATATTTAAACAAATAACCAGTGCCTTAAAATGGAGTCATAAAATAATCAAATGTACTTGCATGTGATTGGAGTGAATGTTTTGCATTTGCCTCATGGTACGTTTTAAGTTAATATGAAAAATGAATGGTTTAAATTAGGCGAGGGGGGACTCCAGATATACCCGAGGGGTACTTGGAGTATGTCCAAAAATGAATCCTTCACGGCTACCCACAAGGAATGTGTGGGCTGAATGGAGTCTCTAAGACTGTGTTCATAATACACCCACTAGGGTGTAGCGATGCCTTGAGGTCACTATCCAACAGTTCCCACTTCCATTTGGTATTTTTCCACCATTTACGGTTTGATCGAGGCATTGGATTTTAACCTGATGGTGGTTAATTGGGGAAGGTGAAACCTGATTAATATAGTCACTCCAATTTATTTTGATGCAGCTTGACTGATCGAACAAATCGTAGTCAAAACACAGAACATACACAACCGAGTCTTTGTAATTTTAGTCAATTTTAAAGGATGTGCTTTTAGAAAGAAAAACCCTCCAAGAACCTCTTTCGGTCCAAGTGGACATCAATCGGGGAATCAAGGAGGGGATTGATTTTAGAAATATTGTTTACAGAAATTAATGACAAGCAGCAAAAACAAGCAAACCATAGGTTTTCTAATTAGTCCTACCACGCATCTTGTTGTAATCTCACAGATCACATAAGGTTACCAATAATACATACTAAAACATACATATAAAACAGAGACAAGAGATAAGACCAAATAGGTGAATTAATAGATTATATTATACGAATGAGTACATACAACATAGAGAACTGAACTGAGTTCTCATCTGGCTCAACAACCTAATATATATGATTTACAAAAATAGTTACAAAATAACTACCTATCGGATCGGTGAACCGACATGACCTTAAGTGGTCGACCTAATCTCTAGTTTAGTCGATCGACTGACTTAGTCGGCTGATCGACTAAGTCTGCTCATCGACTAAGTCAGCTATCGTTCAAGTCGACTTATCAACTTGCTTCGTTTAGACTTAACTCCTAACGAATCCAAGGGGGGTAGACCCTATTAGGTTACTAAGGAAAATTACTTTAGTATGATGGTGTTAAATTGAATAAGTTGCTTAGAAGTTTGAAATTAACCATTAATAACCATAGATGACAAGATGAAAAATGAGCACAAGTAAGCACACTGCTGACACACAATATATGTATATCGAAATATTTAAACAAATAACCAGTGCCTTAAAATGGAGTCATAAAATAATCAAATGTACTTCCATGTGATTGTAGTGAATGTTTTGCATTTGCCTCATGGTATTTTTTAAGTTAATATGAAAAATGATTTGTTTAAATTAGGCAAGGCAGGACTCTAGATATACTGGAGGGGTACTTGGAGTATGTCCAAAAATGAAACCTTCACAGCTACCTGGAAGGAATGTGTGGGCTAAATGGAGTCTCTAAGACTGCGTTCATAATACACCTGCTAGGGTGTAACGATGCCTCAAGGTCACTATCCAAGAGTTCCCACTTCCTTTGGGTATTTTCCCACCGTTTACGGTTTGATTGAGGTGTTGGATTTTTGCCTGATGGTGGTTAATTGGGAAAGGTGAAACCTGATTAATATAGTCACTCAAATTTCTTTTGATGCATCTTGACTGATCAAACAAATCGTAGCCAAAACACAGAACATACACAACTGAGTCTTTGTAATTTTAGTCAATTTTAAAGGATGTGTTTTTAGAAAGAAAAACCCTCCAAGAACCTCTTTCGGTCCAAGTGGACATCAATCGGGGAATCAAGGAGGGGATTGATTTTAGAAATATTATTTACAGAAATTAATGACAAGAAACAAAAAGAAGCAAACCACAGGTTTTCTAATTAGTCCTACCACGCATCTTTTTGTAATCTCATAGATCACATAAGGTTACCAATAATACATACTAAAACATACATATAAAACATAGACAAGAGATAAGAACAAATAGGTGAATTAACAGATTATATTATACGAATGAGTCCATACAACACAGAGAACTGAACTGAGGTCTCATCTAGATCAATAGCCTAATATATATGATTTACAAAAAAAGTTACAAAATAACTACCTATCGGTTCAGTGAACCAACACGACCTCAGGTGGCCGACCTAATCTCTAGTTTAGTCGACCGACCGACTTAGTCGGTTGATCGACTAAGTTGGCTCATCGACTTAGTCGGTTGATCGACTAAGTCAGCTATCGTTCAAGTCGACTTATCGAGTTGCTCCTTCTACCTCTCCCCCACGAATAAAACGTTTCTTCATCATGAAGAAATAGGGAGGTACAAAAAATTCCTCTGGTCTCAATAGTTACTGTGCTTTTTCTTGTTTTCATGGGCTGTGAAGTATGAAGGTCGGTCACTTTTATACACAGACTTCGACAATGGCTGGTGCTGTTGCTGCGAGGTGATGTTGGAAATCTGTCCAACTTTGCAAAATCTTCTGGATGTCGATGGTAAGTGTTGTTAGGCTAGATAGAATTGACATATTTTTTGTAATGCAGACTTTTGCTATCCTCTCCATGTCAGGACCCATAAATTGGTCCTTCTCCTCTGCAATATCTATAAGTCATTTCATCTACGAACAGATGATGTCGACTTTTTCTAAATTGGGGAAATATGCTACACCCACTGATGTGCTTCCCTCTATAGTCTCTACAGCTTGGTTGTTTCAAGCACTATTTGTTCTTCTATTGTGGTCCTTAGTGCTTCCTCAGTGGCTTTCCTGCTTTCCAATGCCTGGATCCCTTGTCGGGTCTGCCGAGATTGCTAATAGACTTTCTCGTAGTAAGCAGGCCAGTCTCCCAGTATTTCTTCAGTTATGACAAACTCCTCCATGTGATCTTGCAACACTTTATAGGATTTAGTGAAGGCGGTGTGTTGTGCCATTAGTAGTCTGGCAGTTTCTTCTTTTTGTTCCTCCTTTGTTTCCTGAATGTGAGCTTGGAGTGCCGACACCATGCTCTCGAATAGCTGATACACCCTTTCAAGCGGTTTGTCTGTGTTGACCTCTATGGGGCTCGCCAGGACAGAATGGGCCAGGTTTCAGAATTTGGTGAGGAACTCGACCTATTTTGCGTTCTTGTCGTCGAGTTCCTTATTTCTTTGCTCACTCCTCATATTTGCTTCACCTGCTAGGGTATTGAGGAGTTGTCCTAGCTCTGGGTCGGTCAAGGAGCCTACATCCTTCAATCTGATTTGGACCTTTGATGGCTGTCCATGATGCTCTTTCTTCTATTTCTCCTTCCTCTTCTTATGCTTTTCTATTTATGCTTGTGTCGACACCTGTGTACCTGCAACAGTTGAATTGGGATCTTTGGTTTGTGGGGTAGTGGCTAATGGTTTCTCTAGTTGGGGATGTGGGATGACTACCACTTCTGGTTGTTTGGATGCAGTTGGTTATGGTGGGACTTGCTCTATGTTGGGGGGTGGTGGTGGTGGTGATGGAGTTGGCGAATGGTCGGGGGTGATTGGTTTGGGGGAAGTGTGGGTGAGTTGTGGATTTTCGGGGTTGGGAGGTGAGTCTAAGTTAGAGAACGTTTGGTTAATTTGTTGGGATATGTCCTCCTCATTTTCTTCTCCTCCAGTAGGGGCAATGGCTGGTAGGTCGACTTGAGGTATGGTTGGGGTGATAGTCGAGGTCCGACATGCAACCACTTCAGCTTCCTTGTCGGAATTTTTCTCAAAAGTCAATGTGATGGTTGCAAAGGTTCTAGAATGGGTTTCATGTCCTGGTTGGTATCCACTGACTATGAAGAGAGGTGCTTTTGTGGATATCCTCTGGGCTAACGTAAATAATTCATGCAGTTTCTCAATGAATGCCTGCAAATATCTGTCTTTGTCGAATTTTTCCTTCACCTCTTCCGACATCACACTTTTGCACAAGTCGAGGGGGCTTACTAACTGCGGTGTCGGTACTTGTTCCTTGGTTATTTTCGTCGGTGATGGGGGTGGAGGTGTAGACACCAGATCGGTGACTTTCTCAAGCATCGTCGTGGTCTTAACTTTATTTGGTCAACCTGCTAGTGCTCCTGCCTCAACGAATCTTTGGAACTAGGTTTCGACTGGCACCTTGTTTGCTGCGGCATCTTCTATTATGTCAAGGGCCATGGCTACCAGTTCCTCATTGTCTTCTGATGAGTCTGCAAGGATAAGCTTGTGCTTAGCTTTACCTTGTTGTTGTTGTTGTGTTTTGAGCTTCTTCCTGGCCACTGCTATCTCTTTTGACAATTTTCTAATGATGCCTTTTGTGACAGCATACTCAGGGTTTTATGGCTCTGTCTCCCCCCTCGGCTCCTGGGTCAGGACGACACTTCCTGCAGCCGGAGGAATTACTTGCTGCTCTGGCTGTGTCTCTGGTGTCTGGGGTTCTGCCCTTTTTGCGGTCAGAGGTTTGATGGTTATTTGAAGTCGGCCGGTGTGTTCAACCGGTGTCTCCTCCGACACAAAGGTGCTGATATAGAGGTTGAGCTCATAGTCTTCCTCTTTTTCATGGTCTGTGAGCGGATCCTCGGTCAAGAAGTCGATCTGCTATTGCTACTGGTATTTTGGTTTTGGCCTATTGAGACAGTTCCCAAAATATCTGGTCGACTGATGGATAGTAGTCGAGGGCTTTGGCATTTGAGTTGTCACCCTGCATGTACCACATTGAGGTATGGTCAAGCTCTAGTTGGATGTGGGAGTTCATTGGTAGATTTCTTCGGACGTTTTGAGGCACCCTCCATCTAGTCGTGCGGACTTTGAGTTGTTGAAGCCAGTTCTCCAATAGTACTTTCCCATGCTCAAGCTCTTAGAGGGTTCCTATCTGGGAGAATGGTTTGAATCTCCAAATGTGGAACCTCGATGATTCCTGAAAGATTGGACTCCCCCCTGGGAAGATATGGTACATGACTATTCATAAGATTAGTGAGGGGAACTTGATGATTCCCCCCATTTCTTGGCATCTTTCATAGATGGTCTTGACCATGTTGACGACATATTCAGCCAATTTGTATATCCTTCCGTCTATGGCAATGGTGTCGATAGCTTCCAGCATGTCTAACTTAAGGTCGCTGCCTCGACCTACTAGGGTGAGTGTGATTGCGATTATTTTGGCCACAATCTGTGGCATTCAGGTTGTGATTTGGCTGATCATCAACCCCTTCGATTTCTTTCCCAAAGTTGACCCAGTTAGCTCTTCGACCAGTCCTTATTTGATACCAATTGGTACTGGGTTTCCTTCATTTGAGAGACCGGTGAGCTTGGAGATGACTTCTCCCAAGATTTTGATCAGTTGGTTGAAGTAGAACCGGCCATTGTGGTACCGGCTAATGATGAATTTTACAGCAGTTTCCTTCATGCCACCAAAGCTGGCCATAAGTGGTGCATTGACATAGTTGAATATAGTGCTATATTTTATCTTTTATGTGGCTTGAGTGGCTTTCTTATTGACATAAGCCCATTCCTACACCTCATCCCATAGTTTTTTCCATGAGCCTTCCTGTACCTTGGCATTCTTAATGTTTTCCATCCTGCGGACTAAAGGTGTATCTGCAACCTGTAGTTCCTTGGCTTTGGTCGAGGCTCTAGTTTGTTTGGGTGCCATTGTGTCGTTTTGGCGGTCTATTTCACTAAGGTTTTCTCAGCTTTTAGTTGACTGGATGCTCTGATGCTCTCTCTGTATGAATTACAGTGAATGATCCTTCGACAATCCAGTATTTATAGCCGATGTTGTGGATGTGTGCATCGATGGGTGTATTAATGGCGGATGTGATGTTGCAACCAGAACACTTGAGTGTGTGTAAATGGTGAATTGTTTTCAGCGCTCAATTTCATGAATGTGCGATGGGACTATCGAGGTCATCGGTCGATGTCGGTTACGAAAATGGTCAATGGTGTTATGTTGATGGGCATGATGTCGGTTGTTGAAATGGTGATTTCCTATCATAGTTTTCTATTATGTACAGTATTTTTTTGGTTGTTGGATTTTTAAGTTTTTATGGATTTTGGTTGATGGTTATGGTCGTTATATGATTTTTTTTTTCACGTTTATTAATGAGCTTCTGAAATACTATGCCCTGTAATGTCCTTAGTCGGACTGATCCGTTGGTATGTATCTTTTCAAGAACATAAGGTCCCATCCATTCTATGTGGAGCATTTTAGGTTTACCTTTTACTCAACTATTGTATAGTAAAGTAAGGTCTCCTACTGACAAGTTTTTGTTCTTGATGTTTCGGTCGTGCCATGATTTTTGTTGTTGTTTCTGGATTTCTTGATGTTGTATTTCCATTAGTCGGTGCTCTTCAAGTTTGCTTAGTTGCAATAGTCGGTCCTTTCTTCCTTGTTCAACATCAACATGTGGGATTTCTGCGATTATAGGTGTTTGTTGTCAGAAGTGTAGTGGAACTACTACTTCTTGTTCATAGACTAGTCGAAAAGGAGTTTGGTCGGTCGAGAATTTATATGCCATTTTGTATTCCCATAATACTGCAGGTATTTTGTTATCCCAGGTGTCCTTATCAGCATTACATATTTTGGTTATTCCTCTTGTTAATGTTTTATTAAATGCTTCAATTACTCCATTCGACTGAGGATGGTATGCTGTGCTACGACAATGGTCGATTTGGAACTTGTCAGCTAGGGTTTTGATATTTTTGTTAATGAAGTGTGTTCCTTGGTCGCTAATTAGAGTTAGTGGAAATCCAAATCTAGTGATGATATTCTCATAGATAAACTTAGCAGCTATCTCACTAGAACATGTGTAGACTGGTTTAGCTTCTACCAATTTAGTGACATATTCGACTGCAGTTATGATATACCTTGCACCTGTCCTTTTTGTTGGTATAGGAAATGGTCCTATGAAGTCTATGGACCAAATTTCAAATGTCAAAATTGGGTTTCCTGATATCAAAGGAATTTCTATGCTAGGTAGGGGTCGACCTAGTCATTGACATCTGTCACATTGACTAACAAAATTTTTGCAATATCTGTGGAGTGTCGACCACCATAAACCTGACTGTTGGATTTTCTTTGCAGTTGTGTCTGCCTAGAAATGTCCTCCTTCTGGTCCGTAGTGGGCTTCATGCAGAATGTTGTCTCATTCGTGTTCTAGTACACACCTTCTAAGGATGTCATCTAATCCCTTTTGTATAAAAATCCATTTATAATACTGTATGGTGTATCCTTCATAGCTAAGATCTCCTTTTTCTTTGTACTCATTCCTTCTGGTGCATGTCCCTCTTCCAAGAACTAGTCTATTTATTCTAGTTTTGCTGGGATTGCTTCTATTCGAAATAAATGTGCATCGGGTAAGTCATCGTCGACTCCTGTCCGTTCTTCTCCTGTGTCGATTCAGGATAAATGGTCAGGACCGAAATTTAACTTGCCTGGTCGGACAATGACTTCGAACTCAAATTCTTGAAAGAGAAGTAGCCATCTATAGATCCTTCCATGATGAAGTGGTTTATTGATGAGATACTTCAAGGCCTGATGGTTTGTATATAATATAAATGAGTTGGCTAGGAGATAATGTCGATATTTTTGTAGTGCGAAGACCATTCCTAGTGCTTCTCTTTCTGTTGTCGAATAGTTTCTCTCAGCTTTGTTTAATTTTTTGCTACTGTAAATGATAGGATAATCCATTCCATCATCTCCTGGTTGAGTTAATATTGCACCTATTACTAGACCTGATGCATCAATATGAACATGGAATTTGATTGACCAGTTTGGAAATTTTAGGATTGGTGCTTCGACTAATTTTATTTTTAATTTTTTGAATGATATGTGGCACTACTCTGTCTAGTTGAACTCTTGATCTTCCCTTAATAGTTCTTCAAGAGGATATTTCATATCTAAATAATATCTTATGAATTTTCTGTAATAGCCTGTGTGGCCAAGTAGCACCCTGACTTGTTTTGGGTTTACTGGTGGTTTTAGGCCGGGGATAATTTTGATCTTTACAAAGTCAACCTTAATACCTTCCTTACAGATAATGTGCCCTAGTAATATCCCTATAGGGGTCACAAATATGCCTTTCTTGATGTTTAGGGAGAGTTGAATTTGTCGAAATCTTTCCAACATAAGTCTGAGCCATTTGCAATGATCCTTTAACATGGAGTATGTTGTCCAGTCATTAAAGTATACTACCATGGTCTTCTAGATATATTCCTGAAATGTTTTGACAAACATTCTAGAAAATACTGTAGGTGCATTTTTTAATCCAAAAGGCATAACCTTGTAAGCAAATGAGCCAAATTTACACACAAAGGTTGTCTTCTTCTAGTCTTCTGTAGCTATTGGCACTTGGTTATAACCTGAGAATCCATCTGTAAATGAGTAGCATTCATGTCCCACAACCTCATTTAAGATTTCATCTGCATAAGGAGTTGGAAATGGGTCTGTCAGTGTCACTTTTTTTAGTTCTCTGAAGTTGACAGAAATTCTTAGTTTGGTCGGATCATATTTCTTAGGCTGTACAACCATTGGAATTTCCCATTCTGATTGGTCGATAGGATAGATGATGCATGCTGCAAGCATGTTATCATTTTCCTTTTTGACTATCTCTTTGTATTTGTGAGCTAGTTTATATGGCCTTTTCTTCACAGGTCAAACATCAGATTTAGTATCAATCTTCATTTCTCCCATTTCGTGGAATAATCCTTTGAGGTATTTATAATATCTAGCAAATACATCTTGGAACTCCTTTAATAAGTTCACTATCTCTATGGTTTGCTCTTCACTCTAGTAGTCACCAATCTTTTCCATTTTTGGTCGATCATCATTTGAGATGTTGAATTCTTTAGTTTTGACTTTAGCATCTAGCCATTCTGGTGCTTTGGATTCGTTGGTCGGTCAACTTCCTTCTCTGAACTATGAGAATGTGGCAGGGAAGTCGTCTACAGTCATTCTGTCGGCATCCTATTTGTCAGTTGTTTCTACTTTCAGGATTGTACAAATAGGTTTGGTCATTTCGACATGGTTGGATTGCCATTTAAAGCTTTTTCCTTCTGTATTTTCATTTTCTAACTGTAGTCTTGTCGACTGTGGATTTATCCTTGTTTGTATATCATTACATTTCATTTTCTGTCAGTTATCTTTTAAGGGTTTGTTTTCGGTTGGCTGGATAAATTATTTAATCTGTTTTGCTGTATCGATCAAGTTTTCATTTTGAGGTATAAAGTTGAAATCTTTAATGAAATTTTCCCTGAGTTCATGCCATAAGAATGTTTCACCTCTATATTCTTCCATATTATACCATTTATTTGGTAAGTTGGCAAGGGTTGATGGGAAAAAGTGTGGCCATGCTCGTTCATCCTTGTATCTGCTTGTTCATCCTTGTATCCAAGTCTTCTCCACTCTTTTTCATAGGTTTTAATATGATCTTCTGGGTTCTGTCCTTGAGTGAATATAGGTATCTGAGCTTGTTGGGTTAGCTTATTTCCTCCAAACCTTTCGACAAAGTAAGTCGAAGATGTTGTCCAGGTCTACAGTCTCGTCTGATGTGTGTCCCACCATCAAGCAGCTTGTCCTGTAAAAGTTTCTACTAGGCTTTGAAGTCATCCATGTTCACCAATATTTTTGGAAACTTGTTCTACATGCATGACTGGTGATTCCCTTTCCTTGTATCTTAGTATTTTTGTAGTATTTACATTGGTAGGTTGTAAGGTATGGTATTCCATAATTTTCTTCTCAAATATTTTTGGGACAATGGACACTATGAAGCACTGTTGGGTGGGATTTTTCTGCACTTTTTGAATAGTCCAGCACCCTCTTGCTTGTGTTTCGTATTTATCGATCTCCCAATCATATAATTCAGCATCTGAATTATAACCAACTGAGTCTTGGTTGCCTAAATGAAGTTCTCCATGGATATTTGGTTCTGTATAATCTGTATTGTTTTGAATTTGGTAGAGTTGTCGGATGTCGACTTCTTTATCGATAGGTTTAGTCCAAGGTTCCCCTTGAGATGGTTGAATGGGTACAATGACCTTTTGTCCATTTCCTTTTAATTTGATTCGCTCCTTGTCCAAGGATATCGATGCTTTCATCTTTCTACTCCAAGGTCATCCGACTAACGCTGGAAAGGAACTGGATCCTTCCTTAAGGTCAATGATTTCAAAGTCAACCTTGGTTGAGATTCCTTTTATAGTTGTGTCAATGTTCTTCCAGAATCGAATGGGTTCAATTAGGCCCTAGTCGGCTAGTTTCAAGTATATGCTTGACTCATAGAGTCGAGGTCTACCCATTTGTTCCCAAGTGTCACGAGTCATGATGTTTACTTGTGATCCAAAGTCAAGCACTACTTGTCGGACGTGGCATCCTTTGATTTTCAGGTCAACAAGTAGGGCGGCATCACCTTTGTCTTTTTTATTTAAGCTGCAAATGTTCTTTGTTTGTTTTTCAGAGTTGGTACATTTTATTTCATATAGAAAATAAATGAACAAAGATACTGAGTTGTCTTTTTGTACGAGCTGGATTAATTCATTTATTGTGTTATGTCGATTGTCGTGAACTTGTTCTTGTCATGCAATTTATTTGAATACATTGGTTGCTTCTTTGTATGTTTGTTTTTCTTTTAGTGGATCAGGATAGACATTTTTCTCTTTTATTTTGCTGATCCTTGGGTTATCACTACCTATTCTTGTTCCTTGTCGAGTTACAACATGCAAATTTTTTGTATTTATTACATCATTTTTTTGCACACAGGACAAGACATTAACATTTTTCTTTATATTTATTTTTTCCAAAATGGCAGGGAAATCCTCTAGGGAGTGGTCTCCTACTCCACAATGAGTACAAAATTTAAGGTCAAAAAAGTCTTTATATGGATAGTCTGCATACTGATGTCCCTCCTTAGAACATGTAAAGCACTGGATGGGTCGACGCGGTCGGTTGTCGCGATTCCTAGGGAATCGACCTCTTCCTCTGTAGCCTCCATGTTGATTGTCATATCAGCGCTCGTATCATCAACCATAATATCTCTGACCATTTTGATCATTTGGTAATTTGTTTTGCTCATTATGTTGTCCAACTGCATTATTTTCATAAACTGCCTGATAATTTTGTTGGTTCTTGAGGTTCAAATGACAGTCGGCTGTGTTATGATTTTTGGTTTCGCGTATTGCACACCAGGATGCCTTGCCGTTCTTCATGTTGAACGGGTAGTTTGTTGTCGAGTGGTCCCCGTGTTCCTGGAAGATGTGGCAAAAATATTTCATCTGCACGAATCAAACATCCTATCGGCTGTATTCCTATCGACAGTTGTCTTTGGAGTGTCCGGCCGTCGAGCACTTTGTGCACCAGATCTCCCGATTCTTGAGTTTTAACTCTTTTAAAGAATTATGCACACTCTTGAGTTATTCTTCCAATTTGTGGTCAGTGGGGTAAGCGGGTATGTTCTCATCCATCTTCACTTGAAGAGCTTTTGTTTGCGCGTCTTCGTAAGATTTGCATGTTTCTAGACTGATGTGTCGACGTACTTTCTGAGATAACCCTACAAAAAACCACTAGATTAGTAACTGTTCATCTATAACATAGTCTAGCTGGCTCAGAAGGTCTTTCCAATGCTTATCATAGGCATGGACAGTTTCCCTTGGCTTCTGTGATGTTGTTTTTAGTTTTTTCACTGCCAAGTGTTTGGCATCTGGAGTTTTGAAAAATGATAGAAATTGCACCTTGATCTTGGGTTTGGTTTCTCTAGGTTGTCTTTCTGAAAATGTCATATACCACGTCAATGCCCTTTTCCTCAAGGAACCGATGAACTGTGCCATTTTTCTACCTTCATTTGTAACTTGGTTGGCCTCCCAAGTCGACTCGCAGATGCCACTGGGGTCCTCATCCCCCCCCCCATATAGAGGAATGTGAGTTGATCCATGACCCATGTCAGAATCACTGTCACTATTCTTAGGAGGTGGTGGTGTCAGAGGTGGGGGTGGGGGTGAGGGTGGTGGGTTTATTGGTTTATTCATATCTGCGGGCCTATGGTCGATGGAACTTCCATTCCCGTCAGTTGTCGATTCTTTATCGACTAGCAGTCGGTTGATGTCAACTTCGTCTATCGATGGCCCACTGCAACTATTTATCTGTAATTCTGAATGTTTTATGTCTTCTAAAGCTGTATTTAGTGGGGGGGGGGGGTTTCTCCTTGATGTGTCGGTAAGAGTACGTGGATACTTCGGTTAGAGGGTACCGCTCGAAAGGTAACCCAATTCCCTTCCTTTGGTCGACGTATAATGAGGTGTCGTCTAGTGTATGTTTCATCATCTAGTCGACTCCATATACCAAATTCACCAGCTCGTAGTCAGAGGTCCTCTTCGACAATAGTCTATATCTGAGTACGTGGATTCAATGAAGAGAGGGTTGTTCCTTCATGGGGAGATCTTAATTAGAGAGCTTCTAGCTACTCTATCCACAATTCTTCCTTCATAGGGGATGCCTCTTGTTCCATGGCTTCTTCATGTCAGTCATGACCCAACTCTGGCAGATTCTCTTTCTGGTCAGTCGCCATAGGACTCCTTCCTCTATGCAGATCTAAGGCTCCTTCTCTTCTTGCTTCCCTCCTCTGTTGTATCTCTTCCCTCTCTATTTTCTGAGTGTCCGACATACCTTCATGTGATACTATTCTCTTGAGTTCCCTTTTGGTCAACTTCTCATTATTGGTGAATGGTATCTATTTCTAGTCGACTAGAATCCACTCTACTCTATCTCGACATATGACTAGCTACCCCCCATAGCCTACTCGACGCTTTTTAGAAAGCCTGGATAGTTTGGTCTATTTTCTTAGGAAGTATTCCCACTCCCTTTCTACAATAAATTTTTCCCACTTCCTTTGCTTCTCCACCCAGTTAGATTTTGATGGCAGTTCGTGAAGTGATGGATGAGGTTTGATAATATGTCCTACTCCCTTCTCGATCAAGAATTTGAACAGCAAGGTCAGTAAAAAACATAGAAATTGCTCCGTGAGGTCTGTGTAAAATTTCTCCTTGACAGTTTCCACCGAAGTTCTATCTTCGACTACTTACTCCTCATAGAAGTCGTCGATGATTTTCTCGAACCACTCCGACAAGTTTGTTTTACCTCCTCAGATCAGGTTTTCTAGTAACTGTTGTTCTTTAGTCCCTTCTGGCTTTCTCATCCAGGATTTTCTTCAGAAATTGGGGCACTGATTCTACAAAATTTTCATGTGTTTTGGTGAAGAATATTTCTTTTGCTTGTGTGATTGTTAATCTGTTCCTATGTGCGTAATTCTACAAATAATTTGCAACTTTATGTTCCCACCAGTCCTTCATCTCTTGCTCTAGTATCATCTGTTTGCATGCATTTCAAACATGTACTACCGGCAATGGAACCAATTTTATAATCTCACAAATCACATAAGGTTACTAAAAATACATACTAAAACCTACATATAAAACAAAGACAAGAGATAAGAACAAATAGGTGAATTAACAGATTATATTATATGAATGAGTCCATACAACATAGAAAACTAAACTGATTTCTCATCTAGCTCAACAGCCTAATATATATTATGTACCAAAATAGTTACAAAATAACTACCTGTCAGTTTGGTGAACTGACACGACCTTAGGTGGCCGACCTAATCTCTAGTTTAGTTGACCGACCAAGTTAGTTGGATGATCAAATAAGTTGGCTCATTGACTTAGTTATCTGATCGACTAAGTCAGCTATCATTCAATTCGACTTATCGACTTGCTCCTTCTACACATCTCTTTCCCCTTTCGGGTCAATCGGGAAGTCGTGGGGTAAGTATTAAAGTTACTTTGAACTTATGATATGGAATATATGATAAAATTAATATAAGTATATTATTCTTCATAAATTAAACTAATCTAAAGTGAAAAAATAAGAAAATGCAAAAAGTGGAAAAAAGGACGCAAATCCCCCCAAGGGGGATGGGGAATGGGCTCGAAAGAGCCTATTCGGAGAAATGTTTTATTATTAGTAGTTAAAATATCAGAAAAATTATATTATTCCTCTTGTTTCTCATACATAAATAAACCAATATTTTACAAAGTGCTAAAATTAAAGATTATAGTCGAAAAGGGAGACCCCTAGGGGGATTTGGATGGCCCAAAAGACACTTTTGAAAAACAGATTCTCCTCTTTCTGTTATACCTGATAAACATTATATATATTATTAGAATTAAATATTCCCAAAATCACATTGAAAATACCTTTGGTTCATCCTACTTTAAACAAAAAAAAGCTAAGTTAAAACCAGTTAAAAAGGTAAAAAGGGAACCAAGGAAAGGAAGCTCTCTTTGGGATATTGGCTTGGATTTAGGGAAGCCAATGTAATGTGCAATGATTTATGGATTATATTTTTAAACATAAAATATAAATCTAATGCACACAAACTACAGATTCTCTTTAAAATTCCATTGAAAAAGTACAATTTCCTGAAAACTAGATCTAGAATGCTTATGAAAATTTTTAGGAACAAGATATAGATTATGAGCCTTGAGACGATATATATATGTTAATTTTTAGTTTAATATAATATATCTAAATACTATCAAATTTTGTAAACAAAGTAACCAGGTAAAATTTTAATTTTAGAAGGAGGAAGAGATAGAAAGAGTGTTGGAAGCCTGGGAAAGCTGGGATTTGGAGTATACTTTGGTGGAACACTGAGGGACTATGTCCTCAAAAATATCCTGAATATGAGGAAGATTCAAACTAGCTCAACCCCTTCTACAAGTGAGATCACCTGCAACTTAAAAATCCTTGCACAAATAGATGGTTAAAACATGGGTGTTGCTGGAAAAAGACAATTAGAAAGCATGCAATTAAACTAAAAATACATGCAAATCCAAGAGATATGAAACAAGCGAATAATAAGAGCATAAATAAAACTAGAATTATCTCTTACCCAAATGGGAGGGATATCTCCTTCAAGGCTAACAATTAACCAACAAAAAGCCAATATCAATAATACAGATTATACCTCATAAGCACTTGACAATCACCATCCACACATGAAAAGCATTACACCATAGATATTGCCTCCAAATATTTATTTATTCCAAAATAGTAAACAATACAATAGCAATAGCTCTTTAATCCAGCTCTAACTAGCTTGGAAGAGGAAAACTGTGCTTTATTTATAACAAAAACTAGAACCCTATCCTAGAGGGGCTGCATGCTTGACCGAAAGAGAGACTGAAGATGACAAAGAGTCAAGCCGATCTTGATCTGATGGTGAATTGAGTCTGATCTGATGATGAGCTGAGTCTAAGTGATTCTGATTTGAGTCTGGCTGAGTGTAACTGAACTAGAATTGAAAATCAGAGTGACACCTCACTCAGTGAAATGAGTCTGATCTACTGATGAACTGAGTTTGATCTAAGTGAACTGAGTCTAACTGAACTAGAACTGCAAATTAGAGTGACACCTCACTTAGTTAACTAAACCAACCAACAAACAACTCCCAGCTTGATCCACATGTGTGGAGGAGAGATAAAGGAGGGTGAAATCATAGATCTGTATGAGCCAGTTAAGCTCCTCTTCAGCCCACATCATGCCTTCAATCAAGGAGTGGGAACTCCTATTTAATCTGAAGCCAAGGAGACTGACTTCAGTCAAAATGGAGCAAAAGCCACCGATTTAGGAATTTTGGATTTGCGCCATTATTTAATTAATTTTTAATTAAATCAATTAACATTTGACTTTTTTTGGATTTTCTCAATTGAGTGATGGAAACAACACTCAAAACATAGGAAAAGTGGGTTTATGGGTTTACTGGGTGATTTGAGTTAGAAAATGAGCACCCCCATGACTGAATATAACTTTTAACCCCACTTTTATTACAAGACCATTTTTTCCAATTAGACTATCAAAAAATAGCCTAAGTTTTGTGGAAAAATTAAAATTAAAAATTAACAAAAACAAAACCTAGGGGGACTTAGCACATGTTAATATGACTCGACCATAATGCCTAGCATGTTTATACATTGACACACATNCAAGCCGACCACCCCAACTTTGGAGGTATTGAGTGAAAAACTCAGAAATTATCAGTCGTTTATTCAACAACCAATAATAACCAAGGGAAAAAACACTCTATACTAATCGAATTGACAAATAAAGTCCAAGAGACTGAGTATTTTACAGACACTACCATGCTAGAACATTTTATTACAACTCCCCCAAGGGGGTATGAACATGTGGTAGATACAAAAGACACTTCCCAGAAGCAAGTGTGAAGGTATTCTGAAGTCCGAAAAAATCATCTTTGCCTGGTTCACCAGGCTCACTTGATAACACCGACTAAGTACATCTTAGGTGGTAACATCTATCTCTAACTGCGGGATGTGTGCTCGATCTAGTCATAGAGAAAGGAGAGGATACAAGAACAACAAAATCTCTGGTTTATACACCCTGTAAAAACATCTCAACTTGACAAGAAAACCTCAATAGCACAAGCTTTATATCAAAACCAAATGAACCATTCAGTTGATTTATTCAAACAAAAGAAATGTAACTAACTAATAAAAAAACGTTTTATTATAGGTAAGTACAAAACATAAATGTGGAAAGTAAGCGCTCTCTTTTAAGGAGCTTATATTCCTACTCTAAGCATGATATAAAAAGGTTAGGTGTAATAAAAAATCCAATGTAACCACCTAAGCATTTCATTTAACATAAATTTTTTTTGCCTTGTCTTTGGTTAGAAGACAAAGTAAGGATACTTTATTCAGAAAATGCAAACATGCGTGATGATCTGAAATGGGTGGGATGGATGGGAGATCATAAGAATATAATACTTCATAAAATTGCTTCCCAAACTGGTATGTGCTCGCGCATGCTACTTCTATCCATGACTGGATAGGACTGATATACCAATCGACAAGATGAGGTAGACTAACTACATCATCATATTGATCATCAGGGCTTATCAAATTATAACTCATTGCATAAACCCCAAGTAGCTCCAAATCATAGGGAACCTCTACATGTGAAGAATATGGCTGAGACCGATATTCCACTGACTGCATCACATCTGAAATTTCACAACACTACTTCTCAATGTATTCCTTACTGATACCTTTGTGTGGCTCTGCATGATATGACTCTGGATGATCATGTGAAAATTCTAAATGCTCCTCTTCCATACTAATATTTTCCCAGGTATCCATGCTCCCCTCTATAGATGTATCGTAGATTGGACTTCCACAAATTTTTGAATAGACACTCCCCTTGCTTTACATATCATGGATGGGATTCTCAATAAGATTTTCACAAGTTGGATTATCTATGAAATTCCAATAGTCATCATTCCAATCTATGTCAGATATGAGAGAGTCTTCCTTGCTGGTATCATATCCTAAGATATAACTACCCTCCTCCTGCTCATAATAATCATCCTTCAAAGTTTTGGTTTCAAAGATATTACAAGAAGTTAAACTTTCTAAAACTTCACCCCTAAGTGATGAACATAGAGGAGTGTCATCATACACATCATAAATTTCTTCATAAGTGTCAATCTTTGTAATGGTTTCCTCATGAGGGCTTTCTGGAAAAATATTAGCATTTCAACAAACTTGAGAATGCCTCAAATCTTCAATGTTCTCATCTATGTTGACATGGGGAGAGTCTTCAACAATGTGTTCAATCATGGGATCCTCATGAAGCTCTTCAACATGATTGTCATGGATGTTCCCCTCTTCATAATCTTGCTGTGTATTGAGAGATACCTCATATGCTTTAATAAGCCGCTTAATTACTTCATTTCTTAAATAATTATGAGGAAGCTCTTTGATGGGAGTATCATGGATCTCCTCTTCACTTGAATGTTCAAGAAGTAATTCCAAGTCTTCAATACTTTGTATCATGGAAAAAGGTCCATCATATGTTTCCATGTGATACTCTATCCTATATAGGTAGGAGGTACATATATGTTCAAGGAACTTTTTCAAACCATTCATACTACCCCTACCATCATGCCACTGCTCTAAAAACATCCAAAGGAAGCTTGGAAAAGAAGATATACATTTATTAGGAAGACCTTGATAGAACCAACAAAAGGCCTCAACCTGAAAAGTACTAGCAAACATTTCCATCATATTGTCTTTGTAAAGCACATTGGAGTCAGCCATCAACTGAAGGAAATATTTGAAATGTTAGATGGTTGAATCACCATAATCTCCAAGAAAGACTAGAATCCATTTATATGCATCCCCCACACCATGACTACAGTTAGGACAACCCAGTATGCTGGAGAAATCAATAAGCTAAAAAAGTCCAGCTATCTGGGCACCATACTACTTCGTTAACTCATCCATATCAAAAATTAATAGTATGCATTTGATATAACCATTAAGCCTTGTACTAAATAGGTGGAGCTGTCAAGTGATGAGCTTTAAAGGTTTTAATATGTCGCATGGGCTCATCTACACACAACAAACTTCACAAGTTTATGAGATAACAGGGTTTTATCCCTTCAATGGAGTCTCCATGTGAAAAAGAAAAATAAGCTTTTATAAATCTTTCACAAAAATTATTATTTGTCTTTCTTTGTAAAAATAAAAGCTGAAAAAAGTTCATGGATTCTCCAGATGAAAATCAAAGAGCTACTCTAAGCATTCATCAAACAAAGAAAAAACAAAAAGGAAGAAAACAAAAGTCGTACTACGGGAATACAAATATTTATCCCTGGCAACAGAGCCAAAAAGGTGTTGCCACCTTTCACACACCTGGGGGGGATGTGGCATAAATATTCAAGACACTCGGTGTGTCCATGGGGGGAAGTCTCAAGTCAAGGCTATCACTTTATTCTTTACTCCTCTGTTTAGGCTCAACTCCCAACGAAGCCAAGGGATGTAGACCCTATTAAGTTACTAAGGAAAATTACTTTAGTATGATTGTGTTAAATTGAATAAGTTGATTAGGAGTTCGAAATTAATCATTAATAACCATAGATGACAAGATGAAAAATGAGCACAAGTAAGCACAATGCTGACACACAATATATGTATATCGAAATATTTAAACAAATAACCAATGCCTTAAAATGGAGTCATAAAATAATCAAATGTACTTGCATGTGCTTGGAGTGAATGTTTTGCAATTACCTCTTGGTACATTTTAAGTTAATATTAAAAATGAGTGGCTTAAATTAGGCGAGGAGGGACTCTAGATATACCTGAGGGGTACTTGGAGTATGTCCAAAAATGAAACCTTCATAGCTACCTGTGAGGAATGTGTGGGCTGAATGGAGTCTTTGATATTGTGTTCATAATACACTCGCTCAAGTGTAACATAGATCGATGCCTCGAGGTCACTGCCTAGGAGTTCCCACTTCCTTTGGGTACTTTTCCACCATTTATGGTTTGATTGAGGTGTTGGATTTTTTCCTGATGGTGGTTAATTGGGGAAGGTGAAACCTGATTACTCTAGTCACTCACATTTCTTTTGATGCAGCTTCATTGATTGGACAAACCACAGCCAAAATGCAGAGCATACACACTCTGAGTCTTTGTAATTTGAGTCAATTTTAAAGGATGTGGTTTTAGAAAGAAAAGCCCTCCAGGAACCTTTTTCGGTCCAAGTGGACCTCAATCAGGGAATCAAGGAGGGGATTTATTTTAGAAATATTGTTTACAGAAATTAATGACAAGCAGCAAAAAGAAGCAAACCACAGGTTTTCTAATTAGTCCTACCACACATCTCTTTCCCCTTTCGGGTCAATTGGGAAGTCATTGGGTAAGTATTAAAGTTAATTTGACCTTATTATATGGAATATATGATAAAAGTAATCAAAGTATATTAGTATGCATAAATTAAACTAATCTAAAGCGAAAAAAATAAGAAGATGCAAAAAACAGAAAAAAGGATGTGAATCGCCCTAAGGGAGATGGGGAATGGGTTCGAAAGAGCCTATCCAGAGAAATTTTTTATTATCAGTGGTTACAATATCAGAAATATTTTATGATTTCTCTTGGTTCTTATACATAATGAAACCAATATATTACAAAGTGCCAAAATAGGAGATTACAATCGAAAAAGGGAGACCCCTAGGGGCTTTTGGATGGCTCAAAAGCCACTTTTGAACATCATCTTCTCCTCTTTTTGTTATACCTGCTAAAAAATAGTGAAATTATTAGAATGAAATATTCCCAAAATCACTTTGAAAGTACCTTTGGGTCAGCTTACTCTAAACCCAAAAAAAACTAAGTTAAAACTAGTTAAAAAGGTAAAAAGGAACCAAGGAAAGCAAGTTTTCCTTGGGATCTTGGCCTGACTTTAGGGAATCCAATGTGATGTGCACTGATTGCTTGATTTTATATTTTAAAATAGAAAACATAAATCTAATGCATGGGAACTACAGATTCTCTTTAAAATGCCATGCAAAAAGGATGATTTCCCTAAAACTAGATCTAGAATGCTTATGAAACTTTTAGGAGCAAGATCTAGATTATGAGCCTTGAGACGATAGATCTATGTTAAGTTTTAATTTAAGATAATAGATCTAAATACTATCAAATGTTGTAAACAAAGTAACTAGGTAAAATTTTAATTTTAGAAGGAGAAAGAGATAGAAAGAGTGTTTGAAGCCTGGGAAAGTTGGGCTTTGGAGTATTCTTTGGTCAAACACCAAGGGAATATGTCCTCAAAAATATACTGAAGATGAGGAAGATTCAAACTAGCTCAAACCCTTATATAAGTGATATCACTTGCAACTTATAAAACCTTACACAAACAGATGGTTAAAACATGGGTGTTGCTGGAAAATGACAACTAGAAAGCACACAATTAAACTTAAAATACATGCAACTCCAAGAGATATGAAACAAGAAAAAAGTAAGAGCATAAATCAAACTACAATTATCTCTTACCCCAAGGGGAGGGATCTCTCCTTCAAGGCCAAGAATTAACCAGCAAAAACCAAAGATCAATAATACAGATTATACATCATAAGCACTTGACAATCACCATCCACACATGAAAAGAATTACACCATAGATATTGCCTCCAAAGCATTCTTTATTCCAAAATATTAAATAATACATTAGAAACAACTCTTTAATCGAGTTCTAACTAGCTTGGAAGAGGAAAACTGTGCTTTATTTATAACAAAAACTGGAACCCTAGATGAGAGGGGGCGCATGGCACGTGCATGCCTGACTGAAAGAGAGAATGAAGCTAACAAAGAGTCAAGCCAAGCCTGATTTGATGGTGAACTAAGTTTGATCTGATGATGAGCTGAGTCTAAGTGAGTCTAATTTGAGTATGACTGAGTGTAACTGGACTAGAACTGCAAATCGGAGTGACACCTCACTCAGTGAATTGAGTATGATATGATGATGAACTGAGTCTCATATGAGTGAATTGAGTTTAAATGAACTAGAACTACAAATCAGAATGACACCTCACTCAATTAACTGATCCAACCAATAAAAAACCCCCAGCTTGATCCACACATGTGGAGGATAGATAAAGGAGGGGGCAACCCTAGATCTACATTAGTAAGTTAAGCTCCTCTTCATCCCACATCATGCCTTCATTCAAGGAGTGGGAACTCCCGGTCAATATGAAGCCAATGAGACTTCACCCAAAACAGAGAAAAATCCACTGATTTAAGAATTTTGGATTTGCTCCATTATTTAATTAATTTTTAATTAAATTAATTAATATTTGACTTTTTTTTTCGATTTTCTCAACTGAGTGATGGAAAAAACACTGAAAAATTAGAAAAGTGGGTTTATGGGTTTACTGGGTGCTCTGAGTTAGAAAATGAGCACCCCCATGACTGAATATAATTTTTAACCCCACTTTTATTACAAGACCAATTTTTCCAATTAGATTATTAAAAAATAGCCTAAGTTTTGTGGAGAAATTAAAATTAAAAATTAACAAAAAAAAACAAGGGGGACTTAGCACATGTTCATATGACTCGACCATCAGGTCTCATCTTATACAAGTGTCCATCAATCAGCTGAAAATTAGAAGCTTTAACTAGCAAATTCTTCTTTTGACTTGTGGAAAGTTCTTCGGGTGCGACTTCCATTGTTAAGAACTGGATGATTGGTGCATACTGGTCATCAGCCATGTCAACTCGAAAAAAATGCAGTTTCGATAGTCCATATTCAATGTTGGTAGGTTCCTCACCCGTCTCAATCCTGGAAAAATGATCAGGAATAGCATTCAAGCGACCCGAATTCACAATGTTCTCAAAATTAAATTCCTGAAAGAGGAGTAGTCATCTGCATATCTTCCCCCCCAACACAGGCCTATTGACTAGATACTTCAAAGCTAACTGGTCAGTGAACATCTTGAAGTGACCTCCGAGAAGATAATGCATGAATTCTGTAGTGCATAAACCATCGCTAGCCCTTCATGCTCTGTGGTTGTATAATTCTTCTCTGTAAATGATATCTTCTGACTCACAAAAGCAATAGGGTGATCCAAGTCACCGTCGCCTGGCTACGCAAGCACTACTCCTAGTGTAATAGAAGATGCATCAACATTAACATGGAAATCCTTGTTCCAATAAGGAAATACAAGTATTGGTACTGAAGCGAGCTTGGCCTTTAGTGTGTCAAAGCTACTTTGGCATTTGAGACTCCACATGAACACAACATCCTTCTTTAGTAGTTTCTCCATAAGGGCAGTGATCGCGGCATGTCCTCTAATGAATTTGCGATAGTACCCAGTGTGTCCAAGCGTGGATTGAAGCATATTGACATTGGTCAATGGAGGAAAGCTCAGAATGAGCCCAATCTTGGTGGGATCAAAATTCCCAATGTAACCCAACAAAATTCCAAACAGTGCACAAAAGATGCACTTCTTAGAGTTCAGTGTGATCTGATGCTATTGACACCATTCCAACATCAGTTGAATATTGGCCAAGTGATCCTTTATTAGACCATGCATTTTCTAGTAGTCCATATATACTTGAAGGAACTTCTGGATGAAGTCTTTGAACCCCATGACAACCTCCTGGGAAAATATGGCAGGTGCATTCTTCAATCCAAATGTCATCACGGTATACTAGTAGCAACCCCATTCTGTAAAAAACATTTTCTTATGGAAATATTCTTTTGCAATTCTGATATAGTGGTACCCATAAAATCTATCTGTGAACGAGTACATCTCCTGGCCCCCTACTTCTTCAAGGAATTCATCTATGAACGGTGTCGAGAATGGATTGTGCATGCAAGCATCATTCGATTTTTTGAGGTCGACACAGATCCAGACTTCACCAGTATTCTTGTCTTGGACCACCATAGGAATTATCCATTCTGATTCTTCAACAGGATCAATAATATCGGCATCTAGCATCTGGTCAAGTTCAGTCTTGACCCATTATTTATATCCCCGATTCAAGTGATATGGCCTATGTCACACAGGTTTTGTATCAGTCTTTAACGAGATTTTCATTTATCCTAGGTCACCCACTATCCCTTTCATCTCTAAGAATTTGGTAGAAAACAGGTCTTGAAACTCATGCAGAAGATTGATGACCTTGGCCATGGTCTCCTCATCCCAGTAGTCCCCAACACTTGCAAATTTTGTATTCTCTTTTGTCCTAATGTTAACTTTCTTAATATTCAGTGGTTGAGTCATGGGATTGGTTGGTACATCCAATGCTACGACATCGCGACTCCCTTCCATCTCTAGAATATTAATATTCCATAACTCATCATCATCCTCTAGATCACCAGATATGGTATAGCATTCCATCATCAATTGCATATAGCAATGCGCATGTGGTTCCACAAGATATGCGATGAGCACAAATTTCAAGATGACATCTTGAATGATCTGAAGTGCATTGTGGACATCTATATTAGCATTTGCAAAACCAAAAGTGTGGGAGAAGCAAACTGTCAACTCCTCCAAGGTAGTTATTTCTCTGCGCAGCTTAGTGGATACATACTAGGACCTTGAAATTTCATCCAAGGTATGAATAAAGGCATGGACCCATTCATCCCTAGGTCATGCTTCCCATAGTGTTTAACACTACACCAAATGGCTGTAAAGGTCATTCTTTCGATCATACTTCTTGGTGTGGTACACCTCTATGGTACCGAAATGGACTGTCATCAACCTATGAAATTGCGTCCATCCAATAATTGTTTTCTTATGAGCTTCCCACCAATGGGTAGGTGTAGCCTTCAATGATTCCTCCATTGCTAATAGTCATTGTGGCTATGAAACTTTTTCCTCAAAGTGTTCTAAAAATGAAAACATCTTGGGTAACCCTTCATATACTGGCAATTCAACAATTTCAGTTGTAACATGGCGCAAAAAATGTGTAACCAGACCACACTTTCTAAACGATAACTCATGCATGCGGTTTTTTCAATTTTCAAGCACATCATCAAAGTCAGAGGATGCAGATCTAGTGCTATTCCAACTAAGTTCCCCCTTGGTATTTAGGTATATATAGTCTTCAGAGATGTTGTATACATGATCCCACCCCTTAACAACTTCATCCTTCACAGGTTCAATATATCTTTGGCCCTCGCTCGGATCCATGGGTGTAATGACTTGAATGTCTTGGCTCTCCAATGTCATCATGCACTTCTTAAAATTAATCACAACCATACTGTCATTATCCCATCCAATCCCCAGCAGTGTGGGATATGATCCTTCCCCATTAACAACTTTAGTCACATGTTCTCATACCTTCAATATCATGTTCCCCAGTAAGCGCATGTTCTCATACCTTTAATATCAAGGACCAAGTTTGTTACCCATCCAATGTGTTGCACCTTCAGTTGGTTCACCAATTGTAGTTTCACAAGGGACCAACCCATTGTTGGGATCCCCATTTCTTTCCAGGTCTGCTTAGTCAGGATGTTCACATTCGATCCCAGGTCCAGGATGACTGAGTCCACCTCATAGTCACCTATCTGGATATTCATACACATCTCTTTACCTGTATTTTTCTTTTGCAAGGAGTTCACTATAGAGTCTTTCTGTTCCTTACTTGAATGGTACAACAAACTTTCCAGCTCAACAAGAGCCTTAGGATCTCATGCCATTTCTAAGTATTTCTAAAGGAACTACTGCAAGGTACCATGTTGCCACGATGGTCTAGCTTCTAAGGATGAATCAAAAGAAGATGGAATTTCATAGACAAACAACTTACCAGGATTTCGTTCGATCACATCCTGAGATTCAAAAAATGTCCATTTTTTAGTCGCAATATCAAACATCACTTTCTTCTTCCCAGCTAGTCGAACTTGTGGTCGGGGTCCATAACCTCCCATCGTCGCACCTCCAGGACTGACAATGGAAACATTGACATCCTGTGCTCTAGGTTCTGCTGAAATCGTCGCAACTGTTGGACCTTGAGTCTGGTTCATCAGTGGAGTTTGAGCCAGTGGTGGATTCTAGTTCATTGGTGGGTTCAATGGTTGATTCATGGTCTAGTTCTGGAGCAGAAATTGATTTTGGGCTGGTAGTTGATTCAGAGTCTACAACTGGGATTGATTTTGTAAATGCAGAAAATTTCTTATCTGTGATCTCCATGGTATGATCAATCATAGTACAGTATGTACATGAGCACTGCAATGTGGGAAATATCTCTGATAATGCTTGAATAATCCAAAATTATAGCATTGGACAAATGCACGACCTTGTCCCCCTCCACGTCCAAAACCTCCTCCTCGCCCTCAGAATCCTCTATGGAATCCTCATTGTTGTAGGTACTATGGATGAGCTTCCCATTGGGGTTGGGGATTTGGTTGTTTCTGAACAAAGTGCTTTTGTTGAACATATAGTGGTTGTGCTTGGGCCATTGACATTTGATTATATGGTTGTTGTGGTGTAAATTGTGGTTGTGGCGAGAACTATGGCTGGGGCTGTGGTGGGAAAAAATGCATCGGTGATGGTGTGTACTGCATTTGTGGTTGAGAAATAAACATATATGGTTGTGGTTGTTGGACTACACATTGGACTTCGCCCTTCATGAAATATGAGTCTTACGTTCTTTCCTAAATCAACTCATATGCCCAACAGTCTTTATCCTCATGCCCAACTGAGCGATAGAATGAATAATATAAATTAGCAGCCTTTGACACCATCTTTTGCATATAGCTACATTCCTCATGTCGATGTCCATATACTTGGAGGATGCAACACCAAGGTATACCACCGTTACTCAATGGATTTAGAGCTCAAGATAATAGGTAGTTTCTAAAGTTAGGGCACGTATCTTTGGTGTGGCCATCTGCATGACACTAAGTACACCAAAGACTTGCATGTTCCTACTTACCTTTCTTGATATACTGCAACTGGAGTGTGAGGTTTTCTAGATGCGCTTGAATTTGATTCATCCCGACTACACTCTCCCCGATAGGTGAAGCATCGAGCTTCATCGCAATATCCAGGGCTTCAACTCCGTCACTATATTTTGTTGCATAAATGGTTGTTGAATATGAGAAACCAATGCCACGATAAATAATTCTTTATGTTGGACATCGCTCATAGAAAAACTGACTCTGGCCATCAGTTTTTTTAACCTCTGATCGAAGTTCCATACAATCTCATTAGGGAATTTCTTAATTTCCTTTAGCTCTGTAATGTATTGCGCTTCTGAATTCAGTTTTCTGAATTCTTCAATTAGTCCCATCCAGATCTCATCCAATATATTTGTTGGAGTCTCCTAAGGAACTTATATAAACTTCATAAACCAATTAACCATGCAACCTCTCAGAGTAGTCACTAACTATCATTTCTTTACATCATCGTCAGTGGCCTGTCTAACAGTCCATACTTCTTCACATAAAAACTAGTATTTCTCGACATCCTCGGTCCCATTTCCATGGAACAATGGTAGCTTCATATCATCCCCCTCCATCCTTGGCCTCCTTCATACAGATGTTGATCTATTACTAGACTGTTTCTGACACGTCGGACAGGTTGACATGGGACTTGGCATTTTTCCCTAGTTTGGACTAGTGCGCAGGTTGTGGGTACGTTGCAACTGGAGTTTGATATGATTATTGTTCTAGTCATATCCTAGGCTTGGTCATCCTTGTTGTCACTGTAGGGATGCTTCATCCCGTGTGTTTGTCCTTCGTGATCCTGTGCCTCTTCTCTAGTTGGAACCTTGCTCCTCCTCCTGTACAACCACTTCCTTCCTTGGATTTCCTCACAATATCGTCGAAACTTGCACCCATCTACCCCTTATCTTTTCATCTATCTCCCCCCTTGGTCGCAATATCCATAGCATTCGCACGTCAGGATGCTACTACTCTAGGTACATCTTGAGTATACCCTTTTCACAGACCAAAATTTTAATCGACAACTGAAGTGACACTAAGAACCTACCTATGGGTCCATTGAATAATTCCTTTTCTGCTTCACTTTAATATTTGTTGGTGTCAACAGTGAAGTCGATGGCATATCCCTCTAGGATACTATCCAACCAGACCTCGACGACGTGCAATGATTTGTTATTAGTTTCTTGCAACTCAGCATTCACGTCATCGGTTCTCCTCCTTGAAATTTTATTTTCTTGTATGTGCATCGTGCTAGCCACTCATACAATATGATAGGAAACTCATCGAAGAAGTATTCATGTGAAACATCATGTATATATATTTCTGAACACTTGTTTTTCATCAGCCCCGGGTTCTGATTTTCTGCTTAAGCAAATTCTCTCAACCTCTAGTCAAACCAATATTGAAGTTTCGGTCACGTCGGATACCACATCCATTTTTGGGTAACCATTTGTCAAGTGCCACATGCTCTCCTCTCACTCGCAACGAGGTCCTGACAATAGAACAATTTGTTGGCGCAACCCCGACCAACAAACCCAGTTGATAGGGGTTCCACTCTATCGACACTCAACATGCCATGATCTCCTTGAGCATCAACTCAGACATGTTTGACCCTGTCCAACAACACCTATGGAGAGGATGAGGTCTCACTCGAGATGTTCAAGGAAGATCTGTGGGAACCAAGTTTTCACAGTAAAGAGGAGGGTTGGGGAATCGACAGTTCATCAACATGATTTCCAGATCTATTTTACTTATTGAACCATTCATCACATTGCATTTAGTCATTCATCATTTCAACATATCTACCAATTGAAAAACAGATCTAATAGAGGAAAGCAGGAAGCATTGCATTATTCATGGGCAGATCTATTCATCACTCAACATCAGAATTGCAACAGTGTAAATAGGAAAAGAAAAGAGACAATAGAAGCCCAGATCAACCCACATCACATTATATTAAATCCGTAGAACAAATCATTGATCGAAACAGACACCGTCCCAGTATCACTATGTCTGGTATTACATCCAACATTCACTCTTTCTCTCTCTCCCTATCCCACTCCTCTCTCTCTCACATGTATAATTATTTTATTTATAGTCTTGCGCCTTTACATTCAAGGTCCACTTCTAACTAACTTCTAACTAAATTAACCACTAACGACCAATATTCCAAAGAAATGATCAATGAGTACAAAACGTGACATGAAAATATAGAAAGTGGACTATTTTCTGCCTATCATGCTATCTTTGTCTAATGCGGTGTCGCATGAATATGCACAACATACTATATGCTGCAAAAATCACTTATCTCCAACCCATTTCCAACCATATTGTCTTTCAAATATTCTAAAATAAGATTGGTTGTGCCAATTGATCTGCTTGAAGGGAACCTATATGTTGAGCTTGCATAGCAAAGGGAAAGACAATGATCTAGACCAACTATACAACATCATGTCTTCGAAGGAAGACTCTATTAACCCAACAACTAATGGAAACCTAAGTTGGTGTAATGTAAGCTCATGCACGTCTAACTTAGGCGATGCAATGGATAATTGGCAGAACAAGCTACATGAAGTCTCCATGTGTAGATGTGAAAGAATCACAAGAGTTGTTCGAAGGGTAGGAGCTGAAGCTAGTGCACTTCCTACATATGAAGGATTTCTTAATATTACATATTTTTTGGAATAATTTAAAGAAAATGTCATAGAATCACAATAGTTGTCCACTTTGAACTATGTGTTGAAAGCTACGCGCGCTATATGGTAGGGTACACACAAACAATCCATCTCTGAATGGACACAATGTAGGTGATTAATGGAGATTATATTTGGAGAAGAGATCAGTTATTCTGATTAAAAGTACACATAATTGATAGATCCTGTGAAACATATTGAGCACTATCATGGGATTTGGAAAGAATATCTGCAACAAGATTGGGTTCACCAATTCATCCACACTTTGGAAATGGTCCCAAGAAGTTGGTACACCTCTAAAGAGCTGGGAGAGGAACAATTGAATGGGAAAGATTAGCTATAAGATTTACCCAGACATTTGAATTTGAAAGTGAGCACCCAATAGTGGATGTTGCGTTAGAAGTCATCAAGGAGAATATCTTTGAAGAAATATCGGTTGTAGACACGAACTTTCATCAATGCAACATGACCACACATAGCTGGATAAAGTGCTATAATATAACAGAAAATTAGAGCAATAATGACCCATTTGCCATAATATCTAGGTGTCAGAAGGAAAGTGCGAAGTGGAAAGAATTGACACATATCAAAATCCATGGTACCCTAACCGATATGACATAAAAAAATGGGGGACTGATAGCAATATTTTTAGTACCAGCCTGCTTTATAACAATAACTACCATTTAAAGTGACAGGTCAGTAGTGGCATAATGAAAAAAATATTTTATCAAAAAACCCAAGGTATGCCCATGCGACGGAAAGGACAGATTCATTTATGATTAATTGATTATGCGTGTGAAGAACAACTAGCATCAATTAAGGTATTTATCAAGCTTCACCACTAGGACCCTGTTCCTTGATTTTCGAAGATGAACATTGTTTCTTGTTTCCACCCCTGGGCATTGAAGCAGTGAAATTGTATTATGGTCATCTCCATTTCCAGCACAAGCATAGTTGAATCCATGTCTATATGAACTACCTTGATCATGGAGGACGCTACTGGTTACATCCCACCGTAGACGAGCCCCAATAATGTATAGACTAATCCAGGAGCATAGCTGAATACTAGTAAACCAGCTAGGAAAGACAAACCAAATCCATGAGGGACTAACCAAGGAAAATGCACCAGCACCAGAAAAAGGAAGGCAAGAACAGTAACATCCCCAGAGCCAACCCCACCGGCAATAGAGGATTTTGAGAAAAGAAATTTTTTTCCACCGTATGTCCCTCTTAGACGCAGAAATGCACCAGAAGCTACAATCCTAAAGAACAGAAATATCCCACTGATAGTGCCACTAATACCCAAAGGAGTGAAGGCAGTACAATATATTTTTCCCAATGTGAAAAATATCTCTTACGCTGATCATGATACTAAGCTGCAACCAAACTTGGATTGCCAAAATTATATGGAAATTGTGCAGGACACACCAGAGGCACCTCAATGATATGTTGCAAAGGAATGGGCTAAGCAATTGGAGCATTTTGGCATATTATCGTTGTTGTATATGCCACATTTTAGGCATAGTCCACAAATTATCACTTGTGTCAAGCAGTTACTTTTATTTTTCCATGACAGGGTTCTCTAGTTAGGAAAAACCATACTGATGGATGTTCGGCTCATCGCCACCATCACATGCCTGCTAGCTGTTGGAATGGACCGAAAATCACTGCTTAAAAAAGATCAAGAGACCTCCATAGCTAAACATATGAAAAATAAGTATGATGTCCAAAGGAGTAAGAGGGGTTTTTTTATTCGTACCATTAACAAATCCACTTTTCGCTTTGCTTCGAAGGTATTGGCCTCCAAGTTACTCTGAAAAATGTACCCATACCATTGTATTGTAGGAGCAATTGTGCTAGTAGAACTCTGTGCAATAGGAACTCAGATAAATTGGTGCCAATTCTTGTTAAATGAGCTTGTACAAGATGCTAGCGATGCCCAGGGAAGGGGTTGGTAATTTCACTACTCATGGATGTTACTTTTAATTTCATTTGTAGCATGGTCTAACCCAAAAGACTACTAAGGCCTCGACCTTCCAGTGATTTTTTTGGGAGAGAAATATTAGAACCTGTGGTATGAGAAGGACCTAAAGGACTGACATAAGAAGAGAAATATTAAACTCTTTCTGCATGGGGAGGCTATATGAAACCGGGTAAAGAACATGTCTAGGTTAGATGATGTCGTTGTTCAGCAGTTTTGCTCAATTGTTAAATTTAAGGTTGGCACACACCATATCTACATATTTTCATGCCAACAACTACAACATCAAAAACTATGAGGCAATTTTATCATGACAAAGGAAGAGATCCAAGAAATTATTAATCAATGGCCGAAGGACTTGTGTTTTCTAGTATCTAAAGAACAAATCCAACAAAAAGACATCCAAGCACAAGTAGATAACTCGGATGGGGAAAACAAAGAAGATGACCCCCTAGACTAGTTAGAATCTAAAGGAAGTCACACCCCCTCACTATCAATAGACCCAGAATCCGAAAATGATGGGGGCAACCTCAGGAAGAACCAATACAACCAAGCAGGAAGAAGAACAAGAAGATGAAGGTCGACTGAACTACAAACACTGTTAGCTTGATAGTGATGATGTCCAACTAATTTTTGAGGAAATAACCAAAGAAACAAATACTAATTTCAAGTCCATTGAATAATGACAGGAATAAATCTCAGGTATAGTCACTAACCTGCTTAAAGTTCTGTGTAAAGAATTTGAAGAAATTAAATTTTTTTTCGAATGTCCAAGCGTAACAACCGAGTTGCATGCCATGTTAGAAACATCAAGAATGGAGCAAGTTGGGCCCTCTGTTCCAGACTCACCAATAAATATACAAGTATCTAAACCTATTGTTAAGTTTGGCACCATGTAACCTAATCGGGTTTCTCAAGATACTGACCAGCTTATTCTAGAATTTTCATCTATGCACATGAACGAATTATAAGCGGTCCAAAGTGCTGTCAATGTAGAGATAAAATTGCATGAGCATACCTTGGAAACAAAGGTAAATACTACAAGTCAAGAAATCAAGAAAATGAAACTTGAAATTCAAGAAGCTGAACAAAATAAGTAGGAGTCAGATGAAAACTGTCAGAGAATCAGTGAAGCACTCTCCCTTTCCTGCAACATCTTTGGAAAAGAAGGAATAATAGGAGAAATGGACTTGGCTTCCAAAGTAGCATAGTTATCTGAGATCGTAGCTGACCTCAAGAAAAACATAATTCAATTAGAAGAGAAAATGAGACCCAACACAACTCGTGAAGTGCTGGTACACAGAAGAGACACATCCACTCATGCTGCGAAAGGTATAGAAGACACTGAGAAAACATGTCACTAAGGCTATGGACAAAGTCTTCCATACTTGGGAAGCTATAATGGACGAATAAAAATCACAAAGGATTGCAAGCGAGATCACTACGTTTGAATAAAATAGAATGCAGATAAGAAATGATATAAAACAGCTTCCCTTGAAGCAGAAAAAGGTCAAGGAAACTGGAATGCAGAGATTATATCAACAAATGACTTTGATGCACACCTAGGAGCAACAACACGAAGAAATGTTGGGGCACGCACCCTAACGGTCCTTAATATGGGTAACTCCGTGGTTTTTGTAAGTTTGTAAGCGGAGTTATGACTCAAAATAGTCTTAGGGGTGTCGGGGTTAAGTCAGAGTCCTCTTTTTGTAATAAACCCATGGTTTAAGTCCAGGGTTTAGGGTTCGGGGTTCCCATGGTTGAAGTCCATGGTTTTGTAATAGTGCGTTGTATAAATATGCACTCTTGTAAATAAGTCAGGTTAGGTTTTGAATGTAAGAAAGTTAAGGCGAAGCTAAGGCTAATTTGTAAGTGAAGGATAAGTCCCAGCTGAGTGCGTGGACGACCTCTGCAGCTGTGTGTGCAGAGGGTTTGTAGGTGATTAAGGAAATTTGCAACTGTGTGCGTAGAGGCCTGCTACTGTGTGTGCGGCTTTGAGGACTGAAGAGATCTGCAGCTGAGTGCGCAGATCAGAACTGTGATTTTGTAGAAAAGTTGAATAAAACACAGTTCTGTGGACGTAACCCCTACACTGGGGGTGAACCACGTTATATCTGGTGTTGCGGTTCCTGTGTGATTTCTGTTATGTTCTTGTATGCATTGATAAGTATAGATATATCTGATAAGTAAAATCACTGCTTAATAAATAGATTCACTGTGAATTCCCAGTAAGGGTTAAGCAAGTCATGGTGTTATTTAACTGCGAAGATATATATAGATGTGAACGATTAAGCTCTGTGTTAATTGATTATAAATTGATAAAAGCTAAAGGTACAGTAATATCCCTCTTATGCTTGCATAAACCTGATTCTGCGGCATCCCATAGCTGTGTCGGGTGAGACTACAACCTGGTCGTAGGTTGTTGCCAAAAGGGCCAACGCTGTGGGTCTTTTGTTGGTGTGAAGTTAAAGGTATAAAACCTGGGTCTGCCCTATAGCCCAACAAAGTGGTTCCGTTGCTGGTTGAACTCAGTATCTGTGCAAGAGGGATTTTACATCGTACCTCGAGGGCTATGTTCTAGAGACTATTAATTCTTGCACATGATCTAGGAACTAGGAATCAAAATCATCAAAGAGTAATTAACAAATACTCATGAATTGGAAATAACTAGAATACCAAAATAGGTTTCCTCTCTGTATATTATATAAACAATAAAGGATTACAATACCATGCATGAGCAATGGCTTAACTCAATGAAGAATTCGAATACCTAAGGGACAATTCGAATTCAATGAGTGAGTCTAGCTTAACTGACTCTTTGCCATGCAATCTCACTCAGTTAACCACTTGACCAAAACCCTAATTGACTCACCAAACCCTTAACTGAAGTTGGAGTGTAATAAATGACTTAATCTCAATTGAAGGAGATCAAACACATGTCATAGCAATCCAATCATCAAGTGCTAGTACTGCATGACTCCAATAAACCCTGACGAGGTTAAATGAAGCTAAACTGACCATCAAAA
>LPNX010699917.1:114425-171499 GCA_001517045.1 Pseudotsuga menziesii | reverse complement strand
GTTGGTGAAGGTGCCTTGTTAGCTCCAGTTCATTAAATAATAATAAAATAATCAATAAATAATGATTAAATAATATATTTAATGCATGGAGGTGCCTTAGCTGACTGTAACTGATTGGTTGAGCTGAAAGTAACCCCCAGTTAGCAATTAGGTGCATGAATGTCACACAGATCACCCCTGGAGTGCTCCAGTTAGCCTCCTTGACTGTAGGAAAGGCTAAGTTAGCCTCCTTGACTGTAGGTAGGCATGGGAGTGACTGGGATGATGGTAATTAATGCTCCTTGATGTCAATTAAACTTAGGATAGTGGTTTAACTAGGCCAATTTGACTGAAGAGTGAGGATGAAGGTAAATGTCTCCAAAACCCCCCCTTAAGCTATACTCAGGAAGAGTTAGAAAACATAAAAATGCTAGGGCCCTGGAAACAAAGGCCATAGGTCACCCTATACAATAAAGCAATTGAAACAATGCTCAAAACAAACTAAGTGAGGAAAAGAGGGAAAACCCAGTGGGAAAAACCCCCCCCTCAAGCTGAACACTGAAAGTAGTCTGGATCACCCTGATGAACTCGCCCCCAACAGTGAACAGAGGTAAGTGAACTTCTTTTCTGAAAATCTCTTGGTGAAGATGTCTGGAGGAATCTTCCACTTTGGAAGAATAACAATGCACTCAACTGGATCAGAAATATAAACAGCTGCACGGTGAAAACTGGACCCATGTAGAGCAACTGAAATCATCTGAAGAGAGAGCAAAGGTTCTTGAGGATTTGAACCATGTGTGGAACACTCAAGAAACTGATATGTTGCAGCCTTGAACAGCAAACCATGACTGGTAAAATCATCCCCAAATCTTAGGAGCAAGTGTCCATGCGGATGCAGAATGTCTTCCTCTTTACTGGTTCTGTGAGGAGATGATTTTGTGACCAAAGGTAGAGAATCCCTGGGACTCTGGAGAGTGAATGCTTGAGCTCCATAATTTGATATATATTCATAAATATCTAATTATTCACAAAATAAAATATCAGCAACCTCACAGGAGGAAATTAACACCAAATCCCCATCAGCAAATTTGAAGAAGAACCGCGGTACTTGATTTTTCATACCGGAATTGGTGAGAGCAGCTACAAGCATGACTGAAAGCTCTTGAATTTTAAAATATGAACACAATAATATCATATCAGAATGTGAATCAGATCTAAATAATTTCACAACATATCCAAAACTGTGAAATGAAATCAAATCCCCAGCAGCAGTTTTGTAGGAGACTTGCGGTACTTGTTTCTTCACACCGTTGATGAGAACAGCTACAAGCAGTACTCAAGGTTTATGAACCTGGAATTTTGAACCAATAAATATCAGATCAGATCCAAATAAGATCATATCAGATCCAATAAGGTTCATATCAGATCCAAAATTATGGTCAACCGAGACGGTGGATGCACAGTTTTCTTCTTCTTCAAAATTTTGAATTTTGGTGCATGCAATCCTGCAAGAATTTACTGAAAGATCTAGATCATGGGGAGTGAATGGATCACTCTGGTAATATGATATTTCTTCCAAAATATCCAAGTTATCACATATTTTCACACCAGCAGCAACATTAGACGAAGAAAAATCAAATTTCTCTTCACTTTCGGAAGCAATTACTGGTAAATTTTGCACAGAATTCAAAGGAAAATCACCGGTGAATGTTTGCATGGAAGTGCAGCAGTGTTTTTCTTCAATATCAGAGATTTGAATGTCTTCTTCCGTTTCAGCAATATGAGAAGATGAGATATCAGAGATCTCATGAACTTCCGGAGCATCAGGAGAAGGAATCACTTCATGGAGACTTTCTTCAATTCGAATTGAATGTGTAGAAGATTCTACTTCATCTTCATCTTGAACAACTTCATCAGAGAGAGTATAGGCTGAGAGTTTTGAGTGAAGAACTCTTGTGGTGCTGGCCGTGATATCCAAAGTACTATTATGATCCTCATTGTGCTTGCCAAAGGTTCTGTCCAATATTGTCCAGACTTCCTTTGGGTATTCAACAGAGTAAATAAGGTAGCACAAGCTATCATCAAGGGCTAGAGCTATTGTTCCATAAGCTCTATCACGGTCATTTAACCAGTCATTCTCATTCTCATAAGACTCTTTTCCAATCCCAATAGACACCTCATAGAGACCTCGTCTCTTTAGAGATGCAATCATCTTAAACTTCCATTCCGAATAGCTTGTGAATGGGGTGAGAAGAGGGATTGATGAGTCCATTTGAAGTTGTACCTGTTAAAACCTGCAAATCAAAACAAAAGGGGCACCGTAAGGTCGGACAACCTGCACATTTAGGCTTTCACCACACCCAGCATAGTCAATCAAGCAAGCTTGATCAACAAGTTCTTTACTTGGGATATTGAGTGGTAAGCCTTGGCTTCTGGTGCAGTGCTGGATTCTTGAGCTATTGCTCAAATTTCATGGAGAAATCTGTCAAAAATATTGTTCTTGAGAGATTGATCTTCATCCTGCCACATGCTCTGATACCATATTAATTCTTGCACATGATCTAGGAACTAGGAATCAAAATCATCAAAGAATAATTAGCAAATACTCATGAATTGGAAATAACTAGAATACCAAAATAGGTTTCCTCTCTGTATATTATATAAACAATAAAGGATTACAATACCATGCATCAGCAATGGCTTAACTCAATGAAGAATTCGAATACCTAAGGGACAATTCGAATTCAATGAGTGAGTCTAGCTTAACTGACTCTTTGCCATGCAATCTCACTCAGTTAACCACTTGACCAAAACCCTAATTGACTCACCAAACCCTTAACTGAAGTTGGAGTGTAATAAATGACTTAATCTCAATTGAAGGAGATCAAACACATGTCATAGCAATCCAATCATCAAGTGCTAGTACTGCATGACTCCAATAAACCCTGATGAGGTTAAATGAAGCTAAACTGACCATCAAAAGTTGGTGAAGGCGCCTTGTTAGCTCCAGTTCATTAAATAATAATAAAATAATCAATAAATAATGATTAAATAATATATTTAATGCATGGAGGTGCCTTAACTGACTGTAATTGATTGGTTGAACTGAAAGTAACCCCCAGTTAGCAATTAGGTGCATGAATGTCACACAGATCACCCCTGGAGTGCTCCAGTTAGCCTCCTTGACTGTAGGAAAGGCTAAGTTAGCCTCCTTGACTGTAGGTAGGCGTGGGAGTGACTGGGATGATGGTAATTAATGCTCCTTGATGTCAATTAAACTTAGGATAGTGGTTTAACTAGGCCAATTTGACTGAAGAGTGAGGATGAAGGTAAATGTCTCCAACAGAGACCCTCTGTAAAAGAAATTGGTGATTGGCTGGACGAGACTTATTTGAAATTCGCTGAGCAAGAGAAAAAAGATCCGTGTCATAGCGCAAGCGACTTTTTACAAAGCTATGTTTTTTGTGATGTTTATGAAATTTTTTTTGGTAGTATCCACATAGAGTTGCACCAGTGGGTATCCAGGTTGGCCAAGTGAAGGACGAAATTTCGTGGAGGTCAGTTTCCTACTTAGACCCTCGCAAGAATCAACTTGTTGAAAAGAGTAAACAACGGGATCTCTCGCGCTGTTGATTTCTGGACGACGCGAACCCTTGAGGCATTTGTGACGGAGTTCGCTATTGACACAAGTAATTCCTTTAGTGAAGCGGAGCGACAGTTCTTCAAAGGACCAATGGGTAAGTTTTTAAATTCATTTAGTTTGAGGATTAAGATGCTATTAGTTGAAAAAGGAATATTGCTTCTTGAATCAGACTGTTAGATTGTGTATTACTAACCTATGTTTGCAAGTGAACGCACCTTCAATGAGAAAAGTGGGTTGCTGCGAAGTGGAAAAAGGTAGAAGAGAAATTTTGAGTCATCTACCCTAGGTCAGGATACCGAGTCTACCCCTTTCAGTCGAGCAGACTCAGAGCCTGAAGAAATCCCTTCTGTTGGAAACCCCCTGGTAACCCTGCAGTGCCGATCTGTTATCCCTGCGAATCCGTCGCAGACTGAAAGTAACCCTAGTACCAGTACTCCTGTCACAGGTCAGTCTACCCCAGTAAGTTCCCCCCCGCCTACTTCTCATCCCCCTCCAAGGGGCTAGATCTACTATGGCCCACATGACTGATGATATTAAGCTCCCTGTTTTCAAAGGAACTGGATCAGAGGATCTAGAATAGTTCTGGTTTTTATGTGAGGCGGTGTGGACTGCTAAGAACATTACAGACCCAGTTGTAAGAACCGCATAGTTCATTACTTCTTTCAGGGACCGGGATTTGACCTAGTTCATGAAATTCTCTAGTACTCAAAATCCTGCCCTAGATGATATCAAGGAAACAATAATCAAAGAGTTTAAGAAGCCCAAATCAAATTCGCAGTGTATCACTGAATTAAAGGAGATTCAACAGAAGCAAGGTGAATCAGTGTGGGACTTTGATCAGAGGTTCAAAGTTCTACTAGACCAAGTCAATTTCACAATTGGCCCCGCGCAGCACAAGGAATGGTTTATTGCCGCACTACTACCACACATCAGAACTCCACTCATGCAACAGAAGGTTGCTAACTAGCAAGAGGATATAGAAATCGCGATGAAGCTTGAGACCGCACCTGTTAAAGATAATTATGGTATTGCTCAAATCCAAGCACAGCTCGCGGCCATGGCTTTCGAGCTCCGCGATATGAAAACAGGAAAAATTGGTCGTGAAGCGGTTTGGTGTACACACTGTCGGAAAGAAGGTCATGACAGGGAACAATGTCATGTGGTAGGAAATTACCTGAATACTGGAACGCCAAAGCCGCTCAACCCCGCTGTTCTATATTGTGAGATCAGTCGGACAACTGGCCAGCATCGCCCAAAACATTGTCATCTGCTCCAGAGGTATGTGCAAGTCCCCAAGAACACCTACTGCAAGTTTTGTAAGTCCGTAGGACATAATGAAGACGAATGTTGTAGTTATGACCTTATGCGAGAGTGCACTTATGACGCCTATCGAGTACAAAATGAGGGCCAGGGAAATGATGGCTACGGTTACCGTGGTGGTGCATCCAATAGAGGTGCTTTTGGAGGTCGGGGTCGTGGTGGTATGGTAGGAAGAGGCCGAGGCCAGGTCATCTGCTACAACTGTAACCAAGCCGGGGACTTAGCTAGAGATTGTCGGAACCCAACTACGACATGTCAGTATTGTCGCGTAGTCGATCATGTGATCGAGCAATGCCCGAAGCTGATAGCTAAGATTCAGGAAAGAAATGGTGGTCCTACTCAGAATATCCAGATGATTTCCGTTGAGCCCCGACCTGTCGCAGCCATTAATGTTGTTACATGGAGTGGAGCTACGACGTACCTACAGAATGCAGAGAGACAGCCTGATGAGGACGGGGTCCCAAAAAAAGTCCCAAGCGAACACGAGACAGTCATGGAAGCCCAGCGTGATGATGTTGCTCCTAGCACAGTAGTAGTACTTGCGCAGCAACATCAGCAGGAGTCGCAGCTGCAAGATGCCTCACCGGATAAAGTAAGTACCCTATCCTCCTTTTTACAGAGCTATATAAAACTCTTACAGAATCAGAACGCTCTAAAGGAGTTGCCAAAAGTTCTTGCTGTCTGTGAACCTCAGAGAAGAGTTGATAAGGAGAAAAATTTTAATCATGTTTGAATAAATGGCAGGGAAATGAGATTGAATGCTCAGATAGGAGGGTATGATATGACTGATGTCATCCTAGATTTAGGGTCAGAAGTCAATCTCTTAACCAAGCAAACCTAGGAGAAAATGGGGAAACCTACCCTTTCCTGGTCCCCTATATAGTTGAAGTTAGCCAATCAGCAAAGGATTGTGCCCCTAGGGAGATTCCTTAGTGTTCCAATTGATATTGATGGGGTCAGTACTTTGGCGAACTTTGAAGTTATTGAGATCATCGATGACAGCAATCCCTACCCAGCCCTGTTAGGAATTGAGTGGGCAATGGAAAATGCTGCAGTCATTAACCTTAAGAAGAGACAGATGACCTTCGAAGGAAATGGTTTGAGATTTATAATACCCCTAGACCCGTCCCAAGGAAAAATATACATAGAAACACTCAAAGATGAAGATCAGGATGTGTTGGACCAGATCTATAATATCACCGCGAAGGAAGAAGATTATGAGGATCCTCCTGCCGAAGGTTGGGAGTCTGGTAGCCCCTGTATGACAGAATCTGAGGATGACTTAGAAAGTTGGTAGAACCGATTGTATGAGCTACAGGGACACCTAGGTGCCCGAATTACCAAGTCCCTCAGAAGGCTTAGTTCGCAGCCAAAGACCTTACCTACCTCTGATGGTTCGACAGACCCAGAGGAGTCCATTGTGCCATTGTCAAAACAGATACTGGAGTCATAGAAACTGGAGAATATGGATTCAGCCTTAGGAGTCACCAGGTGGACTGCCTATAAGAAGTACTTTCTGAATTGGGAAACTGGTCAGACATCACTTCACCTGAGATTTGTGGATCAGCTCCAGAGGGCGCGCAGCAGATTGAATGGGCAGAATAGGCCGTAGGAACATTTGGAGCATTGTTACTGGGCATGGAAACTTGTATCTCGTACAGAATGGGTACCTCGACTTGGTCATACCCAGACATTTGCAGCCGAAAACTGGCACAGGGAGGTTCGGCCTCGGCATGCTAATGTGTCTCGTGATAAATAAATAACCCAGTCCTGCCCTCGCTGGCCGGCACAAGACGCTAAAAGAGAGAAGCTCACAATTGGGTCGCAGAACTTACCCGCATATGTCGAAGGTCATTATCATGAAGAAGATCCTTATTGTGATGCAGCTGTGGTACTGGTTGCACCGCAGCACAAAAACCGATTGTTGGAACACTGCCGATTTGGCGGTGCCGGTATTTTATTTGCCTTAACTACCAGTCCTAAGGAGATCCACCGAAATCTAGTGCCGTGGAAGAAGCATCTCTGCCAGATTTGGTGCCTTCAATGCACATTTATGACCGATTTGATCGATGGATTGTATAAGAAGACACCTGGGCATGGGCAAGTCACATTCTGCAGTTTCACAATTGAACCTATGTCCGTCGATCAAGAACTTCAAGACTTATTGAGATAATTTGGACAGACAGGTCTACACAACATCGTTCACCCCACATCTGCACCTGTAGCACGAGAGGAGACTCTACCTGCACCCCCTCTACCAATGCAAACACGGTCTGCCAGGAAACAGTTCAAGCATGAAGTTCGTTCTAAGCGGAACGAAGATCAACATAAGCAGTCTGGGAAAACATCGGAGGATCCTGGAATGAATCCGCCTGGTTCGGTAGAAATCCTAAGTGAAGGATAGGAGAACATTGCACCACGGCGGCCACCATATGTCCCGCCTCTTCGACCAGGAGTTAAAACACCTCAGCGGAACAAGCAGTTCACAATAAGCACCCCTTCACTGCCAGCGGGTGTGCAGCTGGTTGGGACCATGAAAGGAAAGATAGACCGGCTTAAGTACTCTGACCATGATACAAGCCATCGTGGCAGGTTTCCACAGTTCGCACCAGAAGCATATTTGCATTTTTTCAAGTACGATAAGACCGGGGTGACATTATTAGAAGTCAAATGATGGGCTACCAGCTTGGATCAAGCTGGTCTACTGAAGATGCTCGACGTTCCCCATTTTGGTCGCGGCACACAGGTGACCGTAGTGGTCAAACAGCTACTAGCGCTAGTTTATGATGACCACCTATGGATAGGAGACAAGAAAATCCCTATCAATGGAAAACTCATCCAGAGGATCACTGGTTTACCAATAGCAGGCCCTAATCCAGCGACCGAATTTCCATCAAAGCATGAGGATACGAAGCTCACACAAGCCATGAAGGAACGCTTCGGCCTAACAAAGGGAAAACGTGGGTATCACACTTCCGCCATTCAGGAACAGCACATTCACTTTGCAGCGGATATTTTAGCCTGCAAAGTCATATGGAAGTGCAGACCAACTGAAGTACCTGCCCCGGTTATCCGAATTGCTATCAACTGTGCCGAAGGTTACAACTATAACTGGGCAGAGTATATTGCGAAGGAATTCCTGGAAGATGCTCGTGACACGCAGGAAAAAGGTAGGCCCTTCCATTACTCTTGGTTGCTCATCCTCATTGCACTGGTAGGATGGAAAGAACCTATTGAGGCGCAATTTTATGCGGCACCAGAGCACATGCCTGGCACAGCCAGGTACGCATCGTTGTGGGTTTCACAGGATAAAGCACACCAACAGATGACAAATTATGTATTTGCTTTCTATATAATGGATATCCAGTTTCAGATCGCAAAAACCCCACGGCTCAGTAATAAGCTGTTCTCTCAATATGACGGTGCAGCCGCCTTCAGCGCTGACATGCATCATACTTTCATACAAGCTCGCGCAGATCCATAGCACTAATGGTTCAAGCTACCATATGTAGTCACTGAGGGTGATATTCGGGCAGTAGTTCAGCACTGGCCAGTTGAATGGTTGAAAGATGTAGGGAAAAAACCTCACATTCCGGTCCCCATAGCTACTAATGTGGGCACAGGCCCTAGTCACCAGCAACAGCAAGATCCCCTGGAAGACAGTGACGAACAGACTGAGTCACAGCAGCATGACAGCAACCAGGGTGGAGAAGTGGACACCGATGAAGAAGAACGACAGGACTCGGTCAAGACTACTCCAGACTCTAATAGGCAGGATACGCGCAAGACACTTGAAGCAGAGGAAGTGGACAAACCGCAACCCTGAAAGAAAACAAAGGCGTCAAAGGAAAAGAATATCGACGACACACCCGGCTTGACAAGAGAGGAGCTTGACGAGGCTTTGTCGAAGTCCACAAAAGTTCTTACCAAGAAGTGGTCAGAATTTGCAGCTGTACATTTGGATGCCATCAATGGTGTCGCACAACACATATCAGAGTTGAAGGACTTAGCAGCACAATTGGTGACCGACACTATAACCAGTAGTACCCCAGGAAGTGCGCAGCCCAAATTAAGGCAATGGCCAGCCCGAGAAAACAAGGGCCAAGTATCCACCGCTGCCCTCATCACAACTGATGCAGCGTCTCGCACAGAGATGAGCATGACAGTAGGAATTGATTACACCAAAATGTCCATGCTAGAACTACATCTTTGCCAGTGAGCTATCGCAAAGGAAATCCAGGCCCGAGACCATTATTCACAGATACAGTTGGACGATATTAGGAAGCATAATGATATCCTCACAGCGCAGCTGGAAGCCGCAGAGCAGCGAAAAAGAGACGCAGAACGTAAGCGGATTACACTGGTTCGAGTTTTGGATGAAACATGTCGAAGTCTCCCTGACTTCGACGTACAGCTGGTAGAAGAGCCAGAGCAAAGATTAGCCAGGTTGAAAGACTACGCACAGTAGTCGCGCAGTGAAATAGAGAAGCTCAAAGCAGAACATGACGCTCAGATTGCGGAGCTCCAACTTCGCATCAAACCAAAAAGTCCCCCAGAGGTTAGGGAGCAGCGTCGAGCAGGTATTCAGGCCCCCACAGCAAAAATCTCGGATATTGTGAGCAACACAGCAAAGCTGCTAGAAGACACTGTAGAGGCATGGACCACCCTGCAGGAACACCCAGAAATTGGACAGCTGCAAGAAACCATCAGGCAGTGACAAGCAGAATTGGACACAGCGAAAGCGCAAATTAAGACTCTGCCGCCTATGGAGAAAATGCTGAAGGTCAAGCGAAACAATGAACTTCAACAGGAAATTGAGTCATGTAGGACAAAAGCAACAGCAGTGGAAACTAACATGCAGCCACATATCAGCGAATATTTCGAGTTGATTACTGCTGCGGATGCCGAACTCAAAGTCCTAAAAGAATATGATGCATATGCGCAGAAACAGGCTGGGGAAGCATCAGCAGAAGTATTGCAGGAGTTGAGCGAAAAAGAACAAGCAGTTGACAATATTATGCGCATCCTCAACAAGCGGTACACCCTCTTCACCGACAAAGTTCATGGACTAGAAGGACAGCAGAGTGTTCCAGGATGGGACACTGGTGAGTCTTAGGGGCCTATTGGGGCGCGCACCCTAACGGTCCTTAAGATGGGTAACTCTGTGGTTTTTATAAGTTTCTAAGCAGAGTTATGACTCAAAATAGTCTTAGGGGTGTCGGGGTTAAGTCAGAGTCCTCTTTTTGTAATAAACCCATGGTTTAAGTCCAGGGTTTAGGGTTCGGGGTGCCCATGGTTGAAGTCCGTGGTTTTGTAATAGTGCGCTGTATAAATAGGTACTCTTGTAAATAAGTCAGGTTAGGTTTTGAATGTAAGAAAGTTAAGGAGAAGCTAAGGCTAATTTGTAAGTGAAGGATAAGTCCCAGCTGAGTGCGTGGACGACCTCTGCAGTTGTGTGCGCAGAGGATTTGTAAGTGATTAAGGAAATCTGCAGTTGTGTGCGCAGAGGCCTGCTGCTGTGTGCGCGGCTTTGAGAACTGAAGAGATCTGCAGCTGAGTGCACAGATCAGAACTGTGATTTTGTAGAAAATTTGAATAAAACACAGTTCTGTGGACGTAACCCCTACATTGGGGGTGAACCACGTTATATCTGGTGTTGTGGTTCTTGTGTGATTTCTGTTATGTTCTTGTATGCATTGATAAGTATAGATATATCTGATAAGTAAAATCACTGCTTAATAAATAGCTTCGCTGTGAATTCCCAGTAAGGGTTAAGCAAGTCATGGTGTTATTTAACTATGAAGATATATATAGATGTGAACGATTAAGCTCTGTGTTAATTGATTATAAATTGATAAAAGCTAAAGGTACAGTAATCTCCCTCTTCTGCTTGCAGAAACCTGATTTTGCGGCATCCCATAGCTGTTTCGGGTGAGACTGTAACCTGGTCATAGGTTGTTTCCGAAAGGGCCAACGCTGTGGGTCTTTTGTTGGTGCGAAGTTAAAGGTATAAAACCTGGGTCTGCCCTATAGCCCAACAAGAAAAGGTAGAGGAATTGCAAGAAGAAGTAGAAAGAGTTGCGTGTTTAACTCATCCTGTACACCAGAAGGTGCATGAGGTAGCAACATCTATAGAAAGAGTCATGCCAGAACACGTTAGTTTCAAACTAGTGAAGGGCATGAGGAAGAGAAGAAGAAGTGCTCGCAGAAAAAGAGAAGTTGCAGAAATAATGGAGGATTTTCAAACCAAAATCAGTGCAAGTCATACCATGGAGGAATAGTTTGCGTGGCTTGAGACGAGCCACAGTTGAGTGTTGGGGGCATATTGTACCTTAGGACAGTAGTGCATAATTCATGTGGAATTCTTCCTAAGTAAGAAGAATGATTATAAAAGAGTAAGAGGAAGGAGCTACGACAGAGAAAGGAGAGTCAAGGAAAAGGGAAGGATGATGCAACAAAAGAAGGAAAGAGAAGAAGAAGACAAAGAAATGGTGCAGGATGAGGAAGCTAGACTAGAGGAGTAAGCCATGACATAAGGATAGAACGAGATATGATATGATATGGCAGGAAATCTGTAGAAGCAGGCATGTAGATAGTGTAACAACCAAAAAGTGAGAGTAAGGCATAACACTGAGAAAGCAACAGTCATAAGTGATCGTGGGTAAGATATTCTCTAGAGCCGATGGAAACCACATGCATGAAGGAATCTTTGTAAGTCAAGCCGATAGTACCTTTTGTTATGTATTACTAGAATATGAAAGCCAACCTATTGGATGAAGCTAGTAGGTCGGCTGGGATAACAACTGAAGAAGAGTCTGTAATGAGTATCCTAGAGTCCGTATCGAGTTTGTATTAAGTCGGTAACAACCATGTATGGATCTGTATCGAGTCTGCAATGAGGCTATAAAATAAGGAACCGAAGATGAAGTTGGGTTATACAAATATCTAGTCGGTTTTAACTAATTACTTGATACAGTATTTTGAGTAACCTCTAGAATCTTGGAAAATACGATTTACCAAGACTTGAGATAGATAGTTTTGGTTAATGACTCTAGATCGTTGAGTGCATTAGGGTAAAGGTTCTGCAGCAGAGTGCGCAGACAAGTAGATAAGGTTGAGTCGATCTACAATGTGTGCGGATCACTAGTAGGAGTAGAGTATAAAGAGAAGAAGAGAAGATCAGAGAGCATGAGAGGGAGGAAAAGTATGTAAAGATAGAAGAAGCGATCTTGATCAGATCCTGGAGCTTTATGTGCACACAAAAGGTGAATATATTTCTGCATTCCATATGAAGAGAACCTTGTGGTTTTTTCCCTGATGAGTTTCCACGTTATATGTTGTGTATATGTGTGAATGTTGAGTAGCTTAGTTATATACATAATTTTTGTGTTGAATGAATGGTTGATTATTGTATTGCAACTGGATAAATGTATGACTGTCACATTATATTAATGATTATGCTTATGATGTCTATTCACTGTTAGTTCACTTAAGTTGCATAAAGAAGGGTTGGATCATATATTGGTATTGAAATACTATGCATACAAGTAACCTATCATCCTTGTCTTCATTGGAAACCTTGGAACAGAGCCAAGGAACTTAAACAGCCTCCTGCACCAACTGCAGAAACGTGGTTATGGAAGTTACCCATAAAATTGAGATATCTCGGGTGAGACAAAATCTGTGTCGCATGTGCTTTCGACTAAGCTCTACTCCATTAGGACAATATCTTGTGGTTTGTTGTGCTGGGAAGAAGGGATTGAACCTGGTTTCAAGGGAAGAGAGAGGGAAGAAAGCCAACAATACTCCTAGAATATTTGGTCATCTATAAAAAATATAGATATGGATTTAGGTAGACAAAGAAGGTTGGGGAATGCATGTGTAGGTTAAACTTGAATGAATAAATGAGTCAAACCTTGTCTCAGGTAAGAAATTGTGATTTTTTGGGCCCATGGTGTGGTGTCCATTAGTTGCATGTAATGAATCCTATTTTAAGTCTTCTTATACTCCACTCTATAACAACATGGATTTGAGCGGTTTTCTAGCTCACATGGTCGACTATTGGATTTGGATAAGATCTCAAATGCAAAGTTTGAGGTGGAGGTTCCTAGAGGTGATCAACGAAGGCTCACTTGGTGTTATAGCATTATTTTCCACACCTAATACATCATGTCATGATGGCATTTTCCATGTCCCTATGTAGAATCATTGTACCCCATTTACTCAACATTTCCCTAATTCTCCAGTTGAACCCATTGAAAAACACTTTTGAAGACACATGCGGGTCACACGTTTACACCCTGCGTATACACATCTTGCACCGATGTCACCTGTGTACATTAGGTTTTATGCTAAAAAACAATTAATATTTGGATTTTTCCCCATCAAGTAACAAATGACTTGATATTTGGCCTTCCATATGTCGGGAAACACTTCGATTCGACCCTTTATTTTCTACAGAGGGCCTATATATTGAGTATTTTGAAGCATTAGAGGAAGATAAACTTGGAGAGTAAATATATTATAGTGATTTTTTTTCCCATTCTTATATGCTCGAGTCTAATTCCCTTCTCCTTTGAGGTAACCATTAGTGCTCTTTCCCAAGCTTTCCATTTCCTTTGTAAGCTCACCATTTATGAGGATTGAAGTGGTGGAGTCCTATGTGGATGGACTCAGTTTCTTGATTTCGACGAGGTGTCAATAGAGGTTTTTATTTGTATCTATGTTTACATTAATAGAAATATCCATTTCTTATCCAATTTCATGTGTAATTATGCATAAGTTTGTATCCATGGATGTAACTACTTTGAATACATGTTTAAATTGAATATGCTAGATTAGAAACTAACACTTTATAAATCATGCGTGTATATCTCTTCGTTGTTGAGGACAAATTTTTATCGAGAGCTCAACGGGGATATGCTTCAAACATCCAATTAAGGTACGATTCTTCTTCCTTAGTGTTTAATTTTCTTTATGTATCTAGCATGCCTGAGAATGGATTGATTTTTTGTTTCATACTATCTATTGTGGTCCACTTCAATCCATATGAATTTTTCTCCATAACAAAATTAAAGACCATACTAGGGATTTTCCTTTTCGTTGGGTTTTGGGTGCATTTTTTGCTCAAATGATCATTGTTTCTCCCCATTTTTGTGTCGCATTTGGTAGTATGTTCATTCATTGATAGTCCCCTAGAGTGGTTTGACCCTTGGCCTTCTTTTTACCACCTTCTTCTCTATATACGTGGGTCAGAGAACATACATTTGTGTATATACATTGGTTATACTCTACCTAGTCGTATATATACATTGTTGTTCTTTGAGTAGTCATGTACATACTCTATTTTGGTAGAGTTCTTGATTTGGGAAGTTTATGGGTGGGTTGTGAGTGTGGCTGGGTCTTCCTGGGTACAAATAATGTCTGTTGAATGCTTGTGTTATGACCAGAGACCTCTTTTTTATTAAATTGTCTTTGAAATTCGTTCTTGTCATTTTATCTCTTTCTTGTTTTTCCATTAGTGCATTAGTATTTTTGGTCTTGTAGTCTTGATTGGACTGTGTTTGTTGCTTACTATAGAGACTAATAATTTTTATGAGTTTTAATACATGTTCATTCATTTATAATGGAAATAAAAAATAATTCTATAGTTGCATATTTGCATCTCACATATGCATTTAAGGAGGTACTTGCATTGGGTTTCTTGGATGAGAGTAGTACTATTTAGGATTTCATATAGGACGGATTTCATTTCCATTTGAAAAGGAAATAATTTTTTTGCATTACATATAGTGGCATACCATTTCCATTTTAAAAACAAAGTTGCACTTGGAATTTTTTTTAGGTGTGCATATTTGCTTTCATTGTTGATTCGTAACATCACTAGTTGCATGCCCATTTCCCTTGAGTAATCACAACCTCTAAACTTAACGCTTAATTAAAATTGATTACAATGATTTTATTTTATATTTTGCACCAACTATATTAGGTTGTAAAGTCTTGGAATAAGGTGTTGTGAGTAATTTTTTCCAAGACTATGAAATAAAACAATTAGGTGCTTGTCCAGGTGAGAAGAGAAATCCTTGGTATAATTAGTGTTCTCAGGAGGCTCCTCTTACACAGAATTTAAGCATGAGGTAGCACACATGTTGGTGGTGGGGATGGCCCCCTACTACTTTCTGTTGAGCGCTGAAGATATTTCCAGGATCTTATTTGTATTAGGGGGATTTTGAGGTACCTTTGGTTATTTTGAGCTTTGGGATTTGTTACCCTTCCCATATAGTAGATCTCACCTGTGACTGTCTACCTGAGCATTGGTTATATTGGGGTGACCTTAGTTTCCTTACCTAGTTCGTAGGGGGTGCTTGCAGAGGTTATTCTATGAGTGTCTTTTCCAAGTAGGGGTCAAACATCACAATCACTTTACACATTGAAGATCAAGGCCGCTATAATTAGTTACACACTTCCTCTTGTAGTGTATGGGATTCTCATTTCTATGCTAGGTGAGACATACCTACTGCATATGGGAGCTCACTTGCCCTCACTCTTGGTCTATTTTCATATGACCTAGTTTTACTTAGGGGTGTGCTCTATGTTTGCTAGTTGGATTTAAGGGTCATGGTTACTTGAGTCCCTTTATGCTCTCTTAAGTTTAGGTCCTTTTACGTTCGACATGCCAAATATCACTACTAGTTTTCAATCACTTGTTCCATATTGTAATTAGGATCCTGGTGTTGGACTGAGGGGAATGTCGGTCCCTTATCTTGCACATCAATTCAACAAATAATAAAATTATGTATATACATATACAATAATTTTTTTGTATAATTACATAATGAATTACATATAGTTACCTCTGGCATGCACTTCACCCAAAGGCCCATGGAGGCTATCATGTTGATATTCTTAATTTCACCGAACGTTATTGACCTCCCCACTGGCTTCCATTGTAAGAGGGGCATTCTCTTCATGGCCACTAATGATCCATTCATAGTGGCCATTCACATAGAATAATAAATACTGTGAATGAGAACAGACCCAAATTATATGAATTTGGGAAAAATGAGAGAAGGAACAGATCGACTAACTAATAAATGGAAAAAAGAACAAATGTTATTGATCGAGAGGCTATTGTTGTGATATATAATGGCGTGCAAACCTTCTAGGAGAATTCATTGAAAGAAAACCCTTGCACCAAGTCAAGGTTTCTCCTCTTCAGAATATATTTCCACGTGGTTGGATGATAAAAAATGGAGACGTGGATATTAAAATTACCACACTTGTAGAAATCATTTAGAAAATATTAATTATCGACACTAAAGCATGACTAATTATTGGCTATTTTTGTAAATAATCAAATTAGTATGAAAGCATTGTTTTTGAAGAGGATCGGGACAAGGACTTGTCATGCATTACTGCACATATTACCTGTGGTGCTTGCATTTAATAATTTTTAATGTTTATATCTTTTGGTACTAGTATTATTCTAATTAGGTATTGGCATATTTTCAATTGAAAAAAAATATCCAACTTTAGAATTATCTTTCATTGTAGGTAATACTTTTAGTTGGAAAGCATTGTTGTTTCATTTAAAATAATTGTTGTTTTTCTCAAATAGAACTATTTTATCAAGTCTTTAGGTTAACTATTTTATCAAATCTTTAGGTCTATAATTTCATTTCAATTTTTTTTTTTCGTTTTGTTTTAATATTTCATTTTCAATTTTTTATTTTATTTTTGGTTTGTTTCTTTCTCAATATATGTATTTTCTTTGTTGCATACCAATATACAATCTTAACAAACCAAAAATAGAACACTACATGTTTCCTTACTTCATATGCTCTTTGTAGTGCACTTTTTGTGAGCTTGACAAGTCTAAAATAAAGAGGAAAATAACATATTTTGTGTAGACTAATTGAGATCTCACCTTTTAAATTTGTTTTGGAGAATTTCACTTTTTTAATGTAGGGTTGTGTTGTTTTGAAACTTTTGTATGCTAAAATAAGAGGTTTGGGATAAGCATGCACTCTGAGATAAAAATTAAAAGAAAAGGAGGGAAGGCAACCACGTGTGAGTGGGAGTAGGTTTCTCCTTATAAATATTTGTTATGTATTTTGTATCAACTTACTTCATCAAATGTTATTTATCAAAATATAGTTATGGACTTGAAGTCTTCTTTTTCATAAAGTTACTTTTTGAAAGCACTAATGCAACTTTAAGTCATAACATACCTTTATTGTAAATTGTGTTGTCTTGTGTGGGGTTTAGCTCCCATCAAGTCACATGTTCAGGAAAAATAGAGAGGGGTTGAGGGTGTGAGCCAATGGTGGGATATTTGGCTAACTCGATGTAATCCCTGGTTCCTTTCCCTAGAGGAGTGATGTAGTATTTTTTCGTGAGAGGTGTTTCCATCCTTTAATGCTTTGTCCAACCATGGTAGCAGTGCTAATTGCTTTTGGAAAAATTGTTCTCACATCCAAAGTAATTCTTGCCTTGTCCCATGTTTAATGTTACAAACTAGACTCAGTTGTGGAAATTAATCCCAAGTTTAGAACAATTGAACTCACAAAATTGCTTGAAAATATGCAAGAAACACTTAAGAAGGAGACTGAATATGTGATCATCCACAAACTATTGATGATATTAATTTACCCCAGACATCATTAAATAGATATAGGCTTCTCATAAAATAGATACTCCAAGGATTCAAACTATTTATGGATCTATTCAAATTGGTACAAAAATAGGCTTACTAAACTAGTCAAAATCCCCCATAGGTGGATAAAGCACTTTCCAAATCAGTGAAGAGGCTCACAAATTTTATGAATGAGTGTGTATAGGTCATAAGTGATGGAAATTTGAATTTATCATGCTTTTATATGAGTAAAATAAGGGAGGTGATTTTGCGCAAAAAAACAAGGAAGTCTACCTTAAAACTAGCTTTAGCTTTTGCCTTAAAACTGTAGAAAAACTGGAAAGAATGGAAAAATAATTAATGCATAGTTTCCATTCTGGGAAGTCTATGGATTGGCAGGATCTTATCCAAAATATTTCTAAGTTGCTCCATTAGGCATTATTGGAAAGTTTGACCTCAAAAATGGGCTTGGGTTCAAACTAGCTAGTGTAGTACCTAGGAATTAATCAAAAGAGATTAATTATTTTATCCTAAGTATTGGGATGGGTTTAATTATTCCAACATCAATGATCTACTCCAAATCTAGCTCCACTCATGTACATATGCATGTTTCCCCTCATCCTAAAAAAAAATGCATTTCACTTAATTTATAAAAATAAATCACTAGTAAATTAACTTTAAATTATTCTCTCTCAAAGTTAACTTTTGGATGTAACTTTAATTTATAGAATAAATTCAATATGGTCATCCAAAATCTAAATGTTTCAAGAAGATGGAAGCCTTAGAAGTAGAAATGAAGAAGCATAACTTAAATATTGATTATTCTTTTCTCGACTCTTATTCTCATGGGTATGCATGTGGAAATTGAACCTAGGTGATAGATCAATTGCACTCACAAAATTACTAATCAAACATGCAAATTTACACACAAAGAAGATTGAATATGGAGCATAACACTAATCTTTATTGAATAAGTGTACAATAGCCAAACTTGTGAAGTCATAGGCTACTGTAATAAATAATTACATGAGATATTTGAATGCATAAGGATGCCATTCGAAATAGTGAAAAGCAGGCCTACTAAATCTAGTCAAATCCCCCATAGGTGCATAAAGCAGTTTCCAAATCTAACTAGGAGCTTTCGAATTGGAAAATTCAAGTGGGAAAGCTAATAGGTGATGGAAAGAAAACTCATAAATGCTTTTATTAGGAGAAAAGAATGAAGGATGATGAGGGCAAAAAATAAGTCAACTGCACCTAGTCATACTTTCCCTTTTGCCATAAATCTTAGTAAAGCATGCAATAAAGAAGAAAAAGTAGACATGCGCTAGGGAGGATCTGGAATAAAGTAGATATGCTAAATATGGATTCCAGGAGGTTTCCCAAACACTCCATGACATAGTTTTGGTGAGTTTGACTACTAGGAAATGTGGAAGGACAACTTGCATAGAGTGGAATATTGGAAACTAGGCAAATAAGAAAAAAATGGATTAATTAATGTATAAGGTAGCTAACTATGAATTTATTATTCTAACACCCCCCTTAAGCATGAATTATGAGTAAAATATCAGAAAATCATAGGGCCTAGCAACAAGGCTTAGTCACCCTTTACATACTGCATGTCCATTTAACCAAGGAAAGAGGAAAAAACCCAGTGGGAAAATCCTCCCTTAAACATGGACAGTAAAACTAAATTTGAAAATATTGTCATCAATCATGCTTCACAGCATGATCAGAAATCCCCAGTAGTGATTTGAGATTGCTGAATGTCTTCCCACAAAAAACTTTGGTAAATATATCTGCTACTTGTTCTGAAGATGCACAGAAGAGTAGGTGAATGGTGCCATCATGCACAAGCTATTTGATGTAGTGCATATGGATCTCAATGTATTTGGTTCTCTATCTCTGAAATGGATCATTGTATACTCTAATGGTGCTCTTATTATCACAATAGATAATAGTTGAGAACTCTGATTTGAAGCCACACTCACCAAGTAACCCCTGCAACCATAAACATTGAGTTGTTGCATTTACAACACCTCTGTACTCTGCTTCTGTAGATGAGATTGAAATGGAACTTTTTTTCTTGCTTGACCAGCTGATTGGTCCTTCACTAAGCATGAAAATATATCCTGATGTTGACTTTTGATATTTTTTGTCACCTGCCCAATCACTGTCAGTAAACGCAATCAAATCAAGATTAGATTTAGCTTTGTAGAAGATCCCATGAGTTATTGTTCCCTGAACAAAGTTAAGGATCCTTTTGGCTTCTCTCCGATGAATCTCATGCGGCTGATCCATGTATCTTTAATCCACACTTACTACATAATAAATATCAGGTTGAGTGTGTGTAAGGTACAACAAACACCCAATCAGTTGTCTATACAGTGTACTATCTACCATAGAAGAAGAACCTGCTTCTTCAAGCTTAACTCCTGAAAGGAAGGGAGTCTTGCTTGGCTTGCAATATTTCATGTTGAACTTGTTTATAAAATACAAATCATAATTGGACTGATGTAATTTTATTCCATGTTAGGATTGATCAATTTTGAGACCCAAAAATTGGCTCAACAACCCCAAATCAGTGATAGAAAATGCATGGTTCATTGCATCCTTCAAGGAGGCAATTTATTTCTTTGAGCTTCCTGTAATGAGAATGTTATCCACATACAATATAATAATCATTAAATAACCATGAATCAGCTTCAAATAAAAATTAGGATCAAACTTGCATCGAAAAAAACTCAATGACAGCAGAAAGCCATCAATCTTGGCATACCCAACCCCGGGGGCTTGCTTAAGCCCATACAATGATTTCTTTAGCCTGCACAAAAAAGATGGATTAGTAACAAACCATTGAGGCTGATGCATGTAAATATATTCAGTAATATCTCCATTTAGGAAAGCACACATCACATCCATGTGGTGTACCTCCCACTGCTTCGAAGTTGCAATGGCCAAGGCTAGCCTGATGGAGTCCATCTTTGCCACTGGTGCAAAGGTCTCATTGTAGTCAATACCATGTACCTGTGAGTAGCCCTTGTCTACCAATATTGCCTTATATTTCAAAGGTGAACCATCAGAATAAAACTTAGTTTTGAAAACCCACTTACATTGAACTAGCTTCCTTCCCTGGGGGAAGATCAACCAGCTCCCAAGTGTTGCTCTTCTGGAGTGAGCTGAATTCTTCTTTCATGGCTAATTTACATATTGGATCATGTGATACATATTTATATTCTTATGGGTCTGATTCAACCATCAGATAGCATTTCTCTGCGAACAAAGGGTCTTTCATACACAGGGCACTCTCAAACTGAGATCTAGTCCTCCTAGGATCACTAGGATTTCTAGATAGTTCCCCAACTGCATGAATATTATTTGCTGCCCATTTTGGTCTTATAGGACTATTAGTATATTCAATTAAATAATAATTAACAGAAATATCAGAATCAGCAAACTCATTTGTCTCTTCACTTACATTCAATGGTTCTAGTGGTGAAGAAGACTCTCTAACTTCAACCGCTGCTAAAGGCTCTTCTTGGAACTGAACACTCCTTTCAATGAAGTATTTGTTTCTTATCAAATTGATCAGATTTTACCCTTTGAATCTTCAGAGTACCCAAGAAATAGATACTCTTGCCTTTGGGGCTGCAAAGCCTTCCTCTTTTCTGTTGGAATTCTATCCCAAGCCCTTGAGCCAAAAATCCTGAAATGGGTCACATCTGGCTTATGCCCACTCCACACTTCGAAAGGAATTATACCATCAATATTTTTATGAGGCACCCTATTCTGAATATAGGATGCAAATTTTATAGCCTCGGCCCAAAAATTTGGTGGAAAAGTCTTAGCGTCCAACATACAGGTTGCCATCTCTTTCAGTGATCTATTCTTTCTCTCAGCAACACCATTTTGCTGTGGTGTGTAAGGGATTGAATGCTGCATATCAATATCTACATATTCATAATATTGAATGAACTTAGAATTGACATATTCACCACCATTATCAGATCTGAGGATCTTGATTTTCCTCACAGACCGGTTTTCAACCAAAGCCTTAAAGACTTTGAAGAGGCCAAAAACTTCAGACTTATGCTTTAGGAAGTAAACCCAACAGTATCTAGAAAATTCATCTATAAAATTTAATGCATATTTGGCCTAACTCATTGAAATATGAGGGAATGGACTAGAAACATCACTGTGGTGGATCAACTCAAGAGCTGCAGAGGTTCTTTCATGACTAGCTCTCTCAAATTTATGCTCTGGGTGTTTTCCTAAGACACAACCTTGACAGACTCCCTTGGAAAACATAATCTTTGGTAACCATATGACCATTTATTTTTCACTTAGATCAGAAAGATACTTATAGTTAATATGGCCAAATATTTCATGCCAAAGCTTTCTTGCCTCATTAGCATGAATCAAAAGAGCAGAGGGGTTTGAGTAGGGTAGAAAATGTGAAAACCAGTATACCTTCGAAGTGTGATCTAAAACTCTTTTTGTAATGACTTTACCACTTGATATCTCCATGATCTCAACATCATCAAGGGAGAATATGACCTTCTTTGGAGACCCTATGTGGGTCATTTGATACACTGAAAAGAGGTTGGAGGCAAGACCTGGAACATACAATACATTGCTTAATTTACCATGGTCAAGCTCAATCCTTCCTTTTCCCAAACTGTCAGTGAGAGAGTCATCTCCAAGCACTATTGGTGGACCTTTCAACATGTCAAGAGAGGATAATTCCTCCTTGGTCAAAACTATATGTCTTGAAGCTCCAAAGTCTATGATGAAGCTAGGTGAGCTTGATGTGTTAGCAACCAATGCATGAAATCTCTCTTTGTATTCTGAATTTAATCCGCCTTCCCTCTTCTTTGAGCTATCAGGAAGGGAGATGTTATTCTTCTCCAAGAGTTGGGTCAGCATGTCAATTTGATTCTTCATGCAGGAGCTTTTAGGATGAAATCCCTTATTGAAGTATGCGCACTTGCTCATTTCTCCTTTGTTCTTCTTCTTCTGGGGGTTCTTCTTGAAGCCTTGGGGCTCCTCCTGAGACTTGTTCTTGTATCTCTTTTTCTCAGGTGGCTTCTTAGCTTTCTTCTTTCCTTTTGAATCCACCCTCGAATCTCCAGCAACCAGAGCTTGTCTTTTGAAGGTTTGATGGTGCCCATCATCACCAGTTTATCTTGTTCTTGTGTGAGAGATTCCATGAAATCTGTAGGCTTAGGCATCTTCCAGGCTTGAGCTGTCAACTTGGTGGTATGGAAGGTAAAAAAAGACACTGAATAGTCAGGGCCAAGCTTTGAGAGTATGGCCAAAACTAGTTTCTCCTCCTACTTTTCAATTCCACACTATTTTAGCTACAAAACAAGGGCTTTAAACATGGAAAAATAGAGTTGCGGGGATTTGAAGCTGCTGGGACTCAAGGAGCTCAATTCATTCTTGATTTGATGTCCTCTCATCTCATCCATATTACCAAAAATATCTACAATCTTCTCCCATACTTCATTTGGTGATGTCAATCCATCAAGATGGAAGAGGAGGTCTCTGGATATGCTCAGACACAAGAGACCACATGCCTCATCCCTCCTGTTGTGCCATTTAATCTTCTCTGCAGCTGCATTGGGATCTGCTCCAGTTTCCATAGTCACCCTATAGATACCTTTCACTCTAAACAATATCTCCATATCTTCTTTCCACTCAAAGAAATTAAATGGAGTCAAGATGATCTTCTGAGATTGATCCATAGCTCAGAAATTGTCCCTTCAGTCAGCAGAATAGCTCCCAGTCAAGATGTCGAACCTGCAATATCAATATGGAAGGAGATAAATCGATCTATAAAGGCTCTGATACGATGTGGAAATTGAACCTAGGTGATAGATCAATTGCACTCACAAAATTACTAATAAAACATGCAAATTTGCACACAAAGGAGATTGAATATGGAGCATAACACTAATCTATATTGAATAAGTGTACAATAGCCAAAATTGTGAAGTCATAGGATGCTGCAATAAATAATTACATGAGATATTTGAATGCATAAGGATTCCATTCGAAATATTCAAAAGTAGGCTTACTAAATCTAGTCAAATCCCCCATAGGTGCATAAAGCAGTTTCCAAATCTACCTAGGAGATTTCAAATTGGAAAAGTCAAGTGGGAAAGCTAATAGGTGATGGAAATAAAACACATAAATGATTTTATTATTATAAAATAATGGAGGATGATGAGGGAAAAAAACAAGTCAACTGCACCTAGTCATACTTTCCCTTTTGCCATAAATCTTAGTAAAGCAGGTAATAAAGCAGAAAAAGCAGACATGCACTAGGGAGGATTTGGAATAAAGAAGATATGCTAAATATGGATTCTAGGAGGTTTCCCAAGTGCTCCATGACTCATTTTTGGCAAGTTTGACTTCTAGGACATGTGGAAGGGCAACTTGCATAGAGTGGAATATTGGAAACTAGGAAAATAAGACAAAAATGGATTAATTAATGTCTAAGGTAGCTAACTATGGATTTATTATTCTAACAATTCACTTTATTGTTATGGTTTTTCCTTCAATGCAACATCTACTTCTTCCGCTAATGAGTGGATTATTTATTCTAAATCATCATGTCATATGGCTAAGTATAAACCCATTTTTTCTTCTCTTAATGAACATAACATCAAACAATTATTTGTTGGTGATGATAGATCTCTTAGTATTGTAGGGTATGGAACAATTTAGCTAAATGATCATCATTTTAATTATTTATTATGTGTTCCAAGTCTTTTCGACAACCTTCTACCAATATATTAAATCACTTGTTCAAGTGAAGGTAAAACAATACTAAGTGTTTTTAGCTCACTAATTTTAATCAATGATGTAAAAGAGCATAAGCATGCTCTCACATATTTAATTGTTGATCATATTACCAAGTTACATAACTTTCAGTTATCATCTTCTAGTAGTTTTCATTGCTCATAGTGATGAATGTTTTAAATTTTTTTGGGTAATTTGTATTAAAAAGTTGTTGAAAATAGCCAAATAGTTATAAAATTTTCCAAATAATAACCCAAAACCCATAAAGTTTTTTTCGACATTTTAGCTCCTACTAGAAACATCATTGCTGCTACAAGTATACTAAAGGTTTTTGTTACTATAAATCCTTACAAATTTCTTAAGAGCATAAACAAAAACAAAAAACATATATCAACAAAAACACAAAATAAACCCTACGCATTCCCAAATTTCTCCTATGGAGCACAAGAGCTCAAAATTTCCACAAAGGCTTCATTTAGTATGTGACCAAATATTCTTCAACAAACCTAGAACCAACATTCTTGGTAAACCTAGATTGACTTACAACAAGCATATCTTGGTGAACATCCATGATAATTGTTAATTTTTCCATTTGAGAATTTTGTTCATGAACTTGGTCTTCAAAATCATCAAACCTATCATCAAGCAAGGAGATGCATGTGGTTACCTTGTGAATTTATGAGAGAATTCCTTCCACTGGGAGTTGGTTCTAGAGAGGGTAGCTTGAAGATCTTGTATATCAGATTTCATGTCTCTAAATCCAACCACAATTGATAATTCTAGGGGCTGTATATATCCCATGGGATATATTAAGGGGGTTACAATAATTTAGTGGTCTATTTTCGTATATGGAAAGGTTTTTTCAGCTAAAATATATTCTTCCAATATTTATTAAAAAAAAAATAAATCCAAAATGAATTGGCTCCTATATATTAATGAGTAAAATGAAAAACACTATTTTCGCCCTAGCAAATTCTCCTTCCAATCTATCTTTAGCCCCTAGTTCTTAGAGAAATCTAGTGAAATCACTCATTCACCATAAATTTTTAGTAATGGAGGCTCCCAAGGTTTATTTCTCCCTGCATTTTCCTTATAATTCAGGCATATGGTTGCATTCACTTGTATTTTTAGTCAATTTCATGCTATACCTTCTTTGAGTCCTTGATTTCATGTGTTGGAGGGAAAATCAAGGGCTATTTTGTTTTATATAAAGGCTATAGTGATTCATGGTTCACCCACATCAGATTGTGCTTGTAGGGTGAAGGTTCTTGGTAATGCGATTCCAGTTTTCATTCTTAGGTTTCTTGACATTTTAATTTTCATATAACATATCCATTGTCAAAAGCTTAGGTCTTAAAGGGGCATGCCACACATGCAATTTATTAAAGAATACAAACTCGTATCACACTTTTTATCTAATAATTAACATGGTATGATTTTTATCATGGCTTCTATCCACAATTACTATATATTATTATATTGTAAATTTACCTTTTAACATGCTTTCTATCATGGATGTTTTTTAGGCATGTTGAATTCTAGGGAAATCTTGATTCTAACGGCTCATTTGGTATTATTATGGTTTTATTATATTCTAGAATTATCGGTTCCATGAAATTTTTATAGAGCTCAAAATATATGATTTATTTTATGCCTTGTCCCATTTAAAATATCAACTGAAATTTATATTTTGTTAGTTGATGCTACTCTTGATGGAGAGACACCACATGGTTTTTATATATTCAAATTGAATTTGACCCTATTTTTTAAAATGTGCTTTTATTAGGATCTTGCTTTGTAATTATTATTGGCTCTAAGGAAATAATGAGTGTGTATATGTTCATATTTTATGTATGTTATTATTGATGTTTGGAATGTTTGTAATATAAATGAATGTACACAAATTATAATGGCAGGGCTATAATGGAATGGTCATTATTTTTATTGTGTTCTTGTAGAGTTGTCCAAAGCATACTGGTATATTATTTTATTTGTATTGATAAGTGTGTGACTAGTATATTTTTTATTCATACTAGCAAGTTCCTAATTTTTATTTATGACCTAAATTTGTTGGATTCGATGTTTTCTGATATTTTGTTTTTTGTAAGGGTCAATCAGAAGTAAAATGTTTTTTGGTGATTTGTTTTGATGTGTAATTGCTATCATCATCTAGAAATGGATCTAGATATGAATGATAAATATATTATTTAGTTGGAACATGATACTTCATTTCCATCATGATTGGATATAATATGTACAGGGCATGGTTGACCTGATATGTAGATATTATGTTATTTGATATCTAGTCTTTTGCATTCAATGAGGGTGCTAAGAAAATTTTACCACATTTTGCATGCTTTCAAAAATCTATAGGACATGGATACAAACACCTCCTTATTTTATCTAAGAAAAAATAGTATTTAATAGAGTATTTGTAATTATATGAATGCTGATGCATTAATGTGCTTTCTATTCTTGTTAGTGTATGTTCTTTTTCTAATAACCATTGCAATATTGTAACTAACTCTAAAAATTATAAATCAAATGAAATAATTCATATTTTGATTGTCAACAAAAGAAAGAAAAAAGTGGAATTCGTATCTACAAATAGAAGTCGGCTTAAGGACCGAGTCAGTGGAATTCCTATGGGATCAAAATCTGGCAAATTTGAAATATAGTGTAAATTTGGGGTACTAGATGCAAGGGAAGAAATTTAGATGACCCCTAGTTATGGAATAAGTTAATGAATATATACGTTCCCCTTACAACTAGCCTACATTCTTGTATTACATTAAAATTTGCAATCTCCCCATGTTATATGCTAAGAATAAAAGGTTGAGCGAGACCTAGTAAGTTCCCACTCGATTGGACACAAGATTAACCATCTCTGCATATTTTTTTTTCATTGCCATTTCACAACATAATTTTGGTCAATATCCCTTAGCCTATGAAAATCCTAGGTTTATTGGTTTAGGAACAATTTTAATGAGGCATTTTATCATTGCATGACAACAACTAGCGAAGAGGAGGAATCTAGATATCTAGAGGTGATTTAGTTGATATGGTTATCTTGAAATGGCAGTATCTTCTGGAACAAAGCAACAAACATCTATTCTATTTTCTATAGGTAGAAAGCCAACATGTCAATCCTAAAAAAAACAAAGTTATCCTTCAGATAAGATAAAAAATATCCTCATAAACATGCTAAAAAAATTTAAATCCTATTAACCCTATATTATTAAAAAACTAGCATCTATGTAAAACCCGAAATAATTTATCAAAATTTGAACTCTTAGAGCTAAGAATTACTTTACCAAACAACTTAAATTGGTGCTTTGGTTAAAATCCATCAAATTATCATATTATAAATTATTATTTAAAATCTATTTTATTTTACTTAATTTAATTAAATAATAGTTCTCATGAGATATATATCTTAAATATTTATTTTCCCATTTTCACCTTGGTTGTCGTATGCAATCCTTCACCACCTAATACATCACCCTAGGTTCCCACCTTGTTGACACCCATATACTGTAACATTCCCTATCCCTTTTTTAGCACCACATGCTTCCATTTCGTACATGTATCCTCATTGTTTCATATGTATTTGTTATTCTTTAAAAAAAAACCATAAAACACATAAACCATCACAATAAAAACACTAAAAATCAGAAAAGGGGAAAAGAAACAGAGCTCTTCTTATGAGCACCATAATTTTTTTACATGAATCAAGTCTTCACAAGTTCATATTTTTTTCTAATGAGCACCATAATTAGAGTCACCTTTGTTTGGAGCATTTTTACTAAGCCACCCACCCTTTTCCTTTTAAGGATAATGTTGGTTCTGAATCTCAACTCACACCATCCAAACAAATTTGTCGTAGTGGTTCTTAACCCCCACTCACACCAGTATAACAAAACCCTCTAATTTTGGTCCTTTTTTTTAGCTTCGAAATTAAATGTTTTTAGATTTTTTTAGTTTTTATTAATATTTATTATAATTTAACATGGGCCACTATTAAAATTGGTGCTAACATGATCAATACCATTAGTGTCAACTTTGGTGCCAATAATAGCTTTCTTTTGTTGATTTTAAAGCTTCATTTTTAGCATGAGATTTAGCTTCATTTTTAGCATCGCCTTTAGCTTAGTCTCTAGCGTCGACTTTCCTAAGTAACTGAATAAAAGAGAGAGAAACTTTTCCAAATAAATTTAATGAAAATTAAGGGCTAAAAATAATCCATTTGTCTCAATCCTCATGACTATGAGGCCATTTCTATTATTTTAATTAAAATTTCTTATTTTCCCGCATAAAAACCCCTCAAATCCTACTCTTTCATTCTTTTCTCATTTCCTCTCTTCTCCTACCTCCTCCTTTATCCCTTAATTTTTCCTCTCTAATGGTTTCATCTTCAGGGATTCTTAGGTTTTTGTTTCATGGAGAAACATCAAAGGTATGGGTCCCCACTTCCCTTCTCCTCCTCTCATCATCTTTTCCTTTACTTTTCCTTTATTGATATATGCAAATGTTTAATATGTTTCTTTGTTGTAGGTTTTAGGGTTTCATGTATGATGGTTAAGCTTTCATGGAACAAGATCCATGATAAAGGTAATTAATTTTCTCATCCCTTCTCCTCCTTAATTCCTTCCTCTTTTACTTTACTTATACTTTATTCATTTGATAATGTTTATTATTCTTTTGTCGTTGGAGGTTTAGGGCTTTATTCATGGAGGTTTGGATGTGTTCAGGGTTTCATGGAGGAAAATACATGAGGAAGGTAATGAATTCTCCTTTTACTTACTCTTTTAATTTTGTTATCTTTTGTTTATTTGTTAGTGCTTACTGTAGTTTTGTCGTTACAGGTTTAACGGATAAAAGAATAAAACAATAATATTTTGGGGGTTTTGTTTAATGCATAAATCTAGCTGATTGATATGGCATAAGGATGGCCCTTGTATTCTTGTAAAGATACATGAGTTCAAATCCTAGAACCTGTATATATCGTATTACTTTATTTTCACTATGTATTAAATGCTGATATTTATTTAAGATCTACATTATTCATGTGTTTTCATGTATAGGTTGGGCTAGTTTCAATTTAGATTTACATTGGGAATGTCACTCAAGTAGAGTTATTTTCTTTTGCCAAGTGATTTGGATTCAAATCCCAATATTCTCTTACCATCTTTCATTTTTTACCATTTTCCATTTCTGTTTTTGTAAATTCTAATATGCTCTAGGTTAGTCTAGTTCCACTTCAGATCTACACTTTTAATGGTAGAATTTTTTGGGAAATTTTCTTAAGTAGAGATATATCCTTTTGAAAATATATCTATCTAATTTCAAATTCCAACATTCCTTTTCCATTTAATGATATTTAAAACTATTTTTGGTTTTTATTTTCATAAATTTCAATTTACAAGCAATTGGTGCTAAAATGATGTTAAAGTTGGTGCTCAAGAAAAAGTTCAAATCAAGAAGAAATTGGAAGATAAACCCACCACTATTTTAAAATATCATTTCACTCAAACTTTAGCTTCAAGTAATCATGGAAAATTGAAAAAAACAACACTAATATAGGCACTAATGGATTATTTTATTGTATTAAAATATCTAACTAAATCAATCACCTTGGTCCTTGAATCCCATCACACCAATACCATCTATCTAACTTAGTTGTTTTGGTGATTCCTTGGGTCCTAACCACTCAAATCTAGTATCCATTATTTCTCCACTCTAATTTTATCAGAGCCATCTATTAGAGTTTTTGTTTATTTCCTAGGTCTATAGCCTTCTTTTATCCATAAAGAAGCTCTTGTGTCTGATATTGATATTAATATACGTCTTTTGTCAATTTATTAAGTATAAGTCCTTGTCATTTAGTAATTATCTCCTTTACTCATGTTGCTTGGAGGGACTACTTATTTATCTTTTACTAATGTATTTTCTCATATTGATCATGGCATATTTGGTAAGAGGTTTATTTAGAGGCATAGTACACTGGTTACCATTTTCATCAATTTTCATTTAACTCACATAAAATAATGGATTCCTCTCATTGAATATTAACTATATGGTTCCTCTCAATCAATGACTTCAACTCTTCCATTCACATTGCATCAGTTTCTACTCATACCTCAGTACCTATTTTCATTATTGGGTGTTCTATATTGCATTTGGTAATGAGTTTCCATCGTTGATGATTGACCAAATAAATTTTCCAATGCACTATTATAAGTCATTATCACATCATGGAGCTTCCTACTTGGTGATGTTATTGTTCCAGATCCAATCAATGATCATAGACATGCATGTCTCATTTTCAACATTATTTTTACATTATGTACTTACACCCAACAACCCATTTGTATTAACCATATATTGCACTATTATGGGCCCCATTTATTATAGTTCTGTGGCCCCCCAGGTCACATTGTTACATCACATATATTAGATGAAAGAAACATTGTTTTTTAGATTTATTTTTGCATTCCTTCGTATGTAACATCTTACAAAGCCATGGTCTCATATTTTACTTGAAATTACTATTACATAAGCATGGTTATCCTGTCCTCATTTTTAATAGATTGTGTATATAATCACCTTTCATTTGTTTCACAAGTGGTCTCATTTCTCTTTCCNCACACACACACACACACACACACACACACACACACACACACACACACACACACACACGTGCTTTCCAAGAAGATATTATGAATTATGATTAATCCTATTTAAATGCTTGGTATACTCTATTGTAAAGTACCTCAAGTGGTCGGTTTGGTTGGTCCATTGGGAAAGGAAAATGAAGATACCTTTGAATGATATTTTAATTGGTTAAGGATTAAGATAAATCTCTTTTGTTTGTTTCTTTATATTTATGTGTCTATTACGTGTTTCTTATATGCTACTAAGATAAACATGAATTCCAACTATTGTAGGCTTTCCATAAAGAAGGAAGACACCTAAATTATAACTTTATCATTTAAGGAGTGAGTAGGTTAATCTTGTAGAAAAAGGGTGGAAAAAAGACCCTTATATTGCAAAAGTTCCATGTATGATTAGTGTTCTACCATGATCCAAGTTATGTCCCTAGTGGAATAATGCCCCTGCAAGTTTTCTCCAATTTTGAATAAACCTAATTTATTAAAAAAATGAAAACTCTAACTTTATGTAAAACTAGATTCCAACCATAAACCGAGTGTTTACTACAAGATTGAATGACTAACTTTTTAATAGATCTTGTTTAAATGGTTCTTAGTGCTATTCCATAAATCATTATTGTCTCTGGAACATTTATATGGATGATGAATAAGGTTTTGAAGCAACAATTTTAATAATCCATTGTTTATTAAAATTATATGTAATTTTAAATCAAATGTGAAAGAATTACATCCACTAATTAAATTAAAATGATTTTATTTTAAGTTTGAAATGAAATATAAAAAAAATTAGGATTTTTCCTCATTACATATAAAGTTATTTAAAAAGAATTATAAAACCATGTTATATTACTTTATCAACAAAAAGTAATTTATATTTACACAAATATATCTAATCAATTAACATAAATAATCACACAAAAGTATCAAATAATTAACATAAACAAGTGGGGTTGTTGAGCATCAAGTCCCTACCTAAAGTTGGAGAAACAATTTAGCCAAGAATGAGTGAGACTTGCATTTCATGAGCATATTGTCCAGTATGAACAAGACATATTCTTTGATCTCTTGCCCAGATATTATATTTTAGTTTGTCCATTAAATTACTAGGGAGGCTCAAATTGAGTATGAGCTGGTGAGAGTTGTAATTCTCATTTGTTGTTGCAATATCGAAGAAAGAGCATTGAATAAATATACATTTATAGTATATGGGGAAAATTGCATAAAACATTTGAAAAAAAAAGGAAATAGTATAATGAATGGAAAGCTTTCATAAAATATAAAATCTCATAGATAACAATAATCTAATCACGTTTGATGACTCTGTAATATCATTGCTTTTTATAATGAAACCTTTTCCTTACACAATATTTTATATAAAATGCCATCTACTAACTCCTCTGAATTATTATTTATTATCTTAGTCAATATGGAACTGAGAATTTAAGTATATCTAGACATGTTCTCGAATATTCAAAACAAAGTGCAAGGATTTGTGAATGCATTTTTAGTGATTTACTTGGTTTTTAATAATATCTTTCGAAATCTTGAATTTGCATAAAGCACATAAAAAATAGAATCTCTCATTCACCTAATATTTATGGGTTATAGAGTGATAGCTAACATCCAAAATGTTCTTGAACATAGGATCACCATTTTTTCTCCATATGTAATTAACATTCCCCTTGACTAACTAATTGAATGACCCTTGCTTATTTTATTTTTCTCTCACCCGCCTTAAGTAAGAATGATATCCCAAACTAACTATAAAAAATGACGCAGTCTCCCCGAATCATATTTCATAGATACTAACTCTAGACAAAGACTTGGTACATAAAATTGCCAAACTAGGTGCTAAGAAATTACTAGTTTTGACTGGAAGGACTCAAACTAGAAGGATTCTTAAAAATGGACTCAGAGCTATGATACCACAGTAATTTTCCTGATTTGGTATACAGATCTGAATAGTAATGCTGCTAAAAATTTAATTAAAAATATGATATAAAACTTGCATACAATCAGTAAAATTTTGGACTATGCAACTAAAGGTATTTTACTGAGAAATTCATATGCAGGGAAGTGGTTAGAGGGAAGCAAAAAAGGAAACTTTCAGGACATATAATTCATATTCCCTAACACATTTATATCGAATACCATTTAGGTTTCAGATTCATCTATGCTGAAACTTACTCCCATGCTTTTGGGTCATCCAACCGTGAAAATAGGAAGATCCCTTCAGATTCCTTCAACCAAAGGCTTGGGGAAATTAAAATATATTATATCAGACATTAATACAACATTAATTAAATTTTTTAACAGTTCATAACAGTTCTGGATAGGTTTGGTAAGTTTAGGAGAGAATTGGGAGAATTTGGCAATTTTGGCTTGGTCAGACCCTGCGCAGTGGAGGCTGCTCAAATAGTGTACAAAATAAACTAATTTTATGTTTGAAGTTTTCATTGGATATATGGGTCATTTATTGACATATAACAACTTTCAGATTCGAATTCGGGTGAACATAACTCTCGCAATGAAATAAACTGTGAGACTAGTCAATTTTAACTAGATATCTAGCTAAGGTGTAAAATAAAGCATTAAATCCATATCATAATGAATTCAGGACATATAATGTAATTTATAAGAGACTAATAAATATTTAATTAACTTATTACATCACTCATACTCATGCCCATGGCCGTTACTCATTCACTAAAGAAATAAAATGATAAAAGCCCTCATTTTAATGACAAATTAAGCTCATACATGGAAGAATTGATATGTGATCGTATTCAATAGAAATATTTAAAATATTATATATATTTAAATCATATGTTTACTATATTATTCACATGAAATAGAAGTGGAGGACAAACCACTGTAAATGGGGCTCAAAATAGTGGGCAGGAGGGCTAGATCTGACATTAGGATGGATGGGAGAGTAAGTGAAGCTTTAACTTCACTGAAGCTTGAATTCACTAAGAATAATGGATGAAAAATAAATCTTATATTATCTCATGTCCTTGTCATCAGCTTCTCCACACCTGCAATGACAAACTAAAGGGAGGAGGAAGAATGGGGAAGAAAGGAATTGGGGCACATCTCCCAAAGGATGAGGCACATCTCTCAATAGAATGAATTCTTCACATAAACATCAACCAATGATAATACAAACTGAGTAATAGAGATCCCCATATATTTTCATAAAATTTTGGTGACTTCTTTAGTAGGTATGTGATCTGTGAGAGCAAGTCATCCACATAGAAACCCTAACCCTATCCACATATGTGCCCTCCTTGAGTAATTGACAAGTAGGGACCCTTGTGACTTGTTTCCCTATCCATGTCATTCATCAAAATTGGAAACGGTTGCCTCCTTAGGCCAAGACTTGTTTCTTTTGTCCATGATAACTTTTTCTTCCTTTTCCTTGTTTTGTGTTGAGCCTCCAAAAAGGAAATTGTGCTCCCCTTAGTCAATTGTTTCCTGCTTTTCCCTATGACATTTTTTTCTTAGTTTCCTTCTTTTGAGATTGAGCCTCCAAACAGAAACTGCACCCTCGTTTGGTCTGATGTTTCCTTTTTATATCTGATTACTTTTGTCATAGCTTTTGGCACTTTCCTTCTTCCTCTAATTGCTTGATTTTGTCAGTCTCTTGTCACTTTTTAAATCTCCTCCTTAGCAAGTTGACTTTCCCATTTTTCCCTCATGATATGGAAATCTCAATTCCACATGTTATTTGGACAATAATTAATTAATAATAAAAACTAAGCTAAGTATAATCCTCATAGATAAGATTTTTGACAAAAATACCTAGGCTATAGTAATTAATGCCACTTAGTCCCCCTAGGTGTTTAGCAAGGTCCAGACTTTTGGTGGTCCAAATGTTGGGATATGATAGTGCTCCCCTCCCAAATCTATGTGCCCTCAAGTAGAATCACTCTAGAGTGCTACAATTTTCTCCACCATGTTTCTATTGCACCACTCTGATCCTGTTCATTTCACAAATGACCACCTATGACAAAAAAATTGTCCACTCAGTTGAGGTAACCCAGTCGAATGCTTGGATCCCAGTTCCTCCTCTGTCACGATCCAAATACTACTACTCCCTTTGGAAATATTCCATTCCCAAGAATGCCAGGGTCCCATGGTATCATCTGCCTCCTCCCAATCATCAGGAACAACAACAAAATCCCATCATCATAGAGGATTAAAATAATGATGTGGAAATCATACCACCATACTAAGAGTTGAAAACTCTCAATGCAAAACTAGAAAACCATAAGGATTCCCCACCCAATATAAAACTCTTTATGTGCTTGATGCACATTATCCTTGAAGCTCACAGTTTTGTGGCTACCATTACATAGGTGTGAGTCCCATGTCCAAACCCAATGATTATATGCATCATCCAACCAAAAATTATGCCCAAAATTATCACAATAAGATGATGCATCATAATTATCTCCAAGAATGCAAGCAGGAAATACAAATAAGTGTCCCCTCATCCAACCTAAGAAAGTACTGACACTCCAACCACAAGGTCCATGTGAAGACCTCAAATGGATCAAATCTCTTCCACTAGTCAAAGGGTACAAGAATCCATCCAAATGTGTGGATTTCCTTTGCAAATACCACCTTATGAAAGATATTTTTCTCACCAAATCCTCTTTTCAGTTTGCTTGCTCAGCTTCCTTCCACTGCTCATGAGCAGAAATGTTTCTGCAAGGAGACTCCGAAAATTTTTCTGCAAGGAGACTCCATGTGTGACATGTAATATTCCACCCAATCCATATGTGTCTAAATGGAATTAAGTGACAGAAATATATTCCTATGTGGTTTCTAGGAAGGTGATGGTGCATCCAAAAATTTATCATGAACACCTAGGAAAGCCTCAATCTCTTCCTGTTGCACCAACAAGGAAAATTCCTTCTCCCAATTTTCATCCCCACTTGATGAGGCTGAAATAGAAGTGTGGGAAGAACTATGAATCAGATATCCACAATAATTATCCACCCAAATTATGGATTCCTCTTCTTCTTCAATGGATGTTCCAACTGAGGTCATCTGTCTCTTCCATGGAGAAGATACTTTCTCTAGAAAACAACTCCAATTTTCTATGGAAAAGGTCAAGTGCTTGGTTTTTATCAGTCTTGTCTGCACAATTCTAAATCACATGCAAAACCGAGTGCATATCTTGATCTACCATCTCATGATATTCCTCCATATGTTAAAGAATGCAATCAGCCTTTTGAAGATGGTCGAATAGTGTGTAGAAGGGTAGGTGAGATCTTTGCAACTTCTCATGAAGTTTCTCTATCTCCATCTTGGACTCTTCGAGTGCACCTTGAGTGCTCTTCAAGGAATATTGGGTGGTAAATAATTCTTGTGTGATATTGCAGATCTCTTCTTCATCCTTCAAGTATGCTCCATACAATAACTCCATAAACTCAAGAAGACTGTCTCTATCAGAAAGAAACTGCAGAAAATTACCTTTGGTACTTATCATGGCCTTCTAAAACTTCTCTGTGTATTCAATGGAACATTTCTCCTCCAACTTCAAATAGAGATTTTTCATCAATGCAAAGGTTCCATGGAGAGTGTCTATAGCCTCTTTTATTTTTCACTCACTCATCTTCAGTAACCCTGCAAGAAAATGAGGCTCTTGTAGATGAACCTTTTCTTCTTCCCTCTCTCTTAGATCAACTTCACAAAACTATAGTGGTGATGTGGAAGTTGATCTTGGAACCTTTTCTTCCAGTGAAATATCTATTCCACCAACATAGAGATATGGAAATCAATCAGTATATTTTTGAGTGAAATTTGAGCACCCATCAGTAGGTACTCTATCAATCATTTCCAGAGTGTTCCTTATCCCTTTGTATTCTTCTTCTACAACACTGGTGGTAAGGTCAAGTGAATGAACACCCTGCACTTTTATTTCACAATCCTCATCAGTAAGTATTTCGGTTATGTCTTCCATAGTTGTAAAATATTTATGTTTATGCTTATCGAAAAATTCACCATGCTGCAAGAGAGTATAAAAGTTAGAACTGTGTGCATTCCTTTGCACCATATTTTGCTCCTCTATATTTCGTAGTTCACACCCAGCTGATGGGGCCTTGTCTTCCACTTAATTATAAAATTTAAATGATGAATTTAGATGTGATATTTATTATTATATTGTATCTGATCCAAAATATTCCTTCACCATCTTATCACCATTGGAATCCTCACCCTTCTTTGAATTTATTGTGTGATCACCAACAGAGAAACGAGGAGTGAATTTATCTCCCTCACAATTGGCCTTCCTTTTGCATTCCTCAGATGCAAGTGAAGAATTTTTATCCTTCCATGTATCATATGGATGTAAGTGAACATGGCTTCTGAAAAAATAAGAACCTTCATCATACATGTACTTCACCTTATCCTCTTGTTGTACATATACTTTGGTGGCCTGCTCCACCAAATTTTCTGGTACACACCTAAGCGGTGTGGCATTGTCTTCATATTCCTTATGTGGATCCAGAGGTGACTGTAAATATGATTTGTAATATACTTTTGGATATGATCCAAAATATTTATTTCCACCACCACATGAACCCACATCCTTGGAAGTGGTCTGAAGATCACTCACAAGGAAACTGGAAGTGCATTCATCTTCATTCTCTTCTTAGAGTAATGGGAAACAAGCAATATATTCTAGAGCATCTTATTTCAAGCAACTTGAGGTTTCTTCTTATTTATGGTCACTAGAAATTATTTTTGGAAAAAATCCAAACATCTTCTTACTACTTGGACTAGTATATGGATTTGATGAATCTTTCTTTTTCCATTGTCTTTTGGCTGCAGATGGCAATCTCCTTGTCTCTGCTTCCTTGCACACTTTGTCAACCATGTGTGCAATCATTTTATTGTTTTTACTACAGTAGGTATATATGAATATATTATGTATCTCAAGAGTGTAGTACTCTAAAACATAAAATATATCCCTTATATTTTATTTCAAAGCATAGTACTCCATGGAATACTGGAAGGATTCCTTAGAGTTCCCTCCACTTAACATTTGGCCATGGATTCCTATAGAGTTATGCCAATTATATTAATCATAATATGGAATAAATAAGTAATCACCAAAATTTATAATTAATCTACTTGAGGTAATGCATGAGGGATCTTCATAGCCTTCTTCTTCTTCATACCTTCTACAATACTCTTCATACTGCTCATTGAAGTCTTCCTCAGAGTATGACATGGTTGGAAATTTTTTCTTCAACTTGAATGATTTGGAATGTTATTAAAAAAAAAGAATTATTTCCATAATATGAGCCAAGGAAAGTGCTCTGATACCACTGTAGTGTCCTCGAATCATATTTTAGAGATACTAACTCCAGACAAAGACTTGGTACATAAAATTGTCAAACTAGGTGCTAGGAAATTACTAGTTTTTACTGGAAGGACTCAAACTGAAATGATTATTCAAAATTAAATCAGAGATATGATACCACTGTAATTTTATTGATCTGGTATATGTAATGTCCCAATTTTGGAATTTTATTAAAATTCCCAATTTTCCAATTTTTTCACAATTTTGGCTCTTTACTAGTTTTAGTGTCTTGGTATCCAAATCAGTCCAATTGCTCCAAAATATTTAGAGAAGGTGTATGAATGATATAATAAATTATTTATTATGTTAATGGATTTATTATGGTGCTTCAATAATTTCTAAAAGTCTATATCAAATTCTGAATAAGATAGATGAATTTACTAGCAATTTTGGGGCTCAAATCCCTCCTGGGTAATTGCTAGAATGGATTCTCAAACGTACATAAACTCACTCAAACTCTCAAATTGAATCATGGGATGTGTATAATACATTATTAGATACTCATATTCATAACCAATAGAACTACCGTGGATGTTATCACTTCCTTCAATCATATATAAAAAACTAGTTTTGGACCCTTGGGGATATGAGATGTAGTTTGCCTCAAATGCTATGAAATTCGACCCAATGGCCACACATTATCAGTTACAGACCATGAAACCCATAATATACTTTAATTATAGCTCCTTCATTCATAAATAATTAATGGTGCACACATACATTCGATTCCATCAAGATTTCAAGAGTTTACAACAAGGTATTTGGGAAATGGCACTATTTCTTCAATATTGGGAAATAATACATGAGATATAATGGATTTTTGACCAGAGATATTTCTGAAATTAAATAAAATATAATTTAAATCAGAATACAAAATACTGGGGCAAGATAATCTACCTCAAAGAGATGAATATCTCACCAAGTGCGCCTCACTCCATAGAGGTGAAATATGGTGAGAAAACTTGAGATGAATGGAAGAACAAGATGGTATTGAGATTTCCCTGAAATTCCTGTATATTTCACCTGAAAATAAAATTTCATTAAATCTCCATGAAATTCCTGAGTGGCCTTTCCAAACACCAACTAGGACGGGAATCTTTCACCCTCGAAATTGGCTTAAGCAAGAAAACTAGTCATCCACTAGTTCTCACAATTCACAAATGACAATTTCACAAATGATTAAAAGCTTCTTCTCATGGATGATCCATGCATTTTATAAAAAAAAATGGTCTTCTAAGGTTCCAAATCCATCGATAAACCAAATCCAAGTCGAAATGGTGTGGCTTCTCATGCTATGCCATGTGGCCTCTCTTCACCTTCCATCTTCTCCCAAATTTGAGTAGGAGCCTCTCGGCCTTCTCCAACTCCACAATTTGACATCTAATATGATATATTTATGCCTAACATGTACGTATGTCAGTATGTCAGCCTTCATATCTGACTTATGTCATAACTGTCATAGAATCTCCATCATTGGTGTCATAGATGTCATAAATATAAGGAGAATCTAGCCAAGTGTCCATGAAACTCCCATTTGAATCTTCCTCTCCCATGTAAGTTACAATTCATCTCAAATTATACCTATGAAGTATATGGAAAATTATATTAAGCTCATAATACATCCCAACATTAATCTTCCCATAGATTCAAAATTACAAGAGGAGGATGCCATTTAACATAGGAATTCTATCTTGAGTGGGTCCCATAGTCTCCATGTGTCTCCATTCTCCATATCCATTTCATTTTCCTATTGTATTTATTTAATAAGATAAATTATTAAATATTTATCCTCTTCTAACCTCTAAACATCATTTATTATCCCCCTTATTCCAAATCTCAAAGATTCCACCCCCAACCTAGGAAACTAGTGATTTTCATCCTTGGCAATTATTTGACTTTTAGCATCCCTTTGACAACTTTCATGAATATGGAAAATGTGATTTGGCCATTGTAAACCAATTCAAAATTTGGGAAATTACAGATCCTCCCTGAACACTATTTCTTGTCCTCAAGCAATTTCAAACATGGTTGCTGAAGAACCTGCTTTCTGTATGATTCTTTGAAGTTGCCACTGAGCTTCCCACCTTGAGTCTTTGAGATTCCATGAATATTTCAGAGAGGAACCAGCATGCTTTCTGCTGCACTACTCTAATTAACATAACCTTATTAAGTTGGGAATCCATCTCCCATTCTTATTATTTCCCAAAGAATTTGAAATCAATGGGACTAAAAAATATCCCAGGGTCCCATTGCTTGCATTACACTCCAACAATTAAGAGTTCTCTCCAACCCATACAATTTGGAAAGAGAATTCCTGGATCCCATTTTCTTTTATGTATTCTTCCAAACATCATGGATTCATAATATATATCATAAAATCATATAACAACACAATAATAATGTACATCAAGGAGGTGCCTCACCAACAAATCATGAAAGTGCTTATACCTCCCAGTGAGTAGAAAATCATTTGCCAAGTACATACATGCTTCAAGTGACCAATAAAATCTGCTCCAATGACATAGGTGAGTATCCCATGTCCTATAATTTTCATCCAAAAGGAAGTGATATGCATCAAAATATTCAGCCGTGTATTCTTTCATCCAAGAAATGAATAAAGAATCTCCACTAAAATATGAACCAAATAGTGAGCAACAGAAAAAAGGAGACTTCAAATGACTCAAAGAAGTCTTACCCATACATCCATGGATGAGTGAATCATAAAGATATAAAAATGTATGTGGCTGGCAAAAAAAAATTTCTCCTATCATAAGTCTATTCACCCTAGTGTTGGATGAAGTTCCTCCAACATCAAATGAACCAAGTGTTGAGCAATAAAAACCACAAGTCTTCAAGCGACTCAAATGCATATCATAGGTGCATCCATGTAGATGTGGATCATCAGAAATTAACAAGTAATGATGATATAAATGTGAATAAGAATGTTCTCCAAATGATATTTAATGTTCATCAATATAATCATCCATGTGTTCTTTCATCCAATAAGTGAATGGAGAACCTCCACCAAAATCTGAACAAAATAAGGAGCAAGGAAAACATGAAGACTTGAAGTGGCTCAAAGAAGTCTCATCAATACACTCATGAATATGTATATCATTATGTAACATCAAAGGATGTTTCTACCAATAATAATTTTCTTCAATCATATAACTCTTCACCCAAGTGTGGGATGAAGTTCCTCCAACTTCAAATAGACTAGGAAAGGAGCAAGGAAAATCATGAGTCTCCAAGTGACTCAAGTGAACATAATAGGTGCACCCATGTAGATGTGTATAATCATAATGTAAACAAGGATTCTGATGAAAATGTAAATAATATGGTTCTCTAATTATTCCATCATCAAAATGAGAAATAGAATGTCCATGCTCTTCATGTGGAACCATAAAAAATAAACATTTAATCCATACTTCATTAGGATGACTGCTGCAAAATTTAGAAGTGTGTGATGTAGGAGAAAGAACCAACTCATCCAAATGATAATTAAGTGCAAAATTTTCATAATTTTAAGGATCCATGGGGGTAGGATTATTCACCTCCCTAGAAAATGCAAAAAATTCCTCATGGGTTGGTTCCAAGGTGGTGGAATTATGCACTTCTTTAGAAATTGTGTAACCATTTTCAAGAGGAAACTCAAGTTCCTCTTCCACCATTACTAGTGATTGGATATCATCACTATAATCCTCAAGAACATCAATAACCTGCAATTTTTCATGTTTCTCATGATCCATCATTTCATGAGAATCCTCCAAGAAATCTACCTTATGAAAATTTAAAACATTGGAGGAAAAACACGTGTCTTGCAAATTTTCAAGAAGTTGCTCATTTTGAATTGTGAGCTTATCAATGAATTCATCATTATTCAAGTAGGATTCATGTAACCATTCAATAATCTCAATGAAATTTTTTCTATCAAAAATCAAAGACATGAAATTACCTTTGATGTCGCACATTGCTCTTTGTATCTTCTCCATGTCTTCAAGGAAGGATGGATCCTCCAAGGAAGTAGCTCTCCAACAAGAATTTGATACCAATGCTTGAGTGTTATGGAGTATGCTAAGGGCCTCTTGGATCTTATTTTAATTCATATTTAAGGACCCTTCAAGAAAATGAGGCTCTTGCAAATGAACCTCCTCATCTTCTTCCTTCTTGCTTGGACCAACTTCATGAAGCTCAAGTGGTGATGGGGAAGTTGATCTTGTTTCTTCTTCAACTGCTACAAGGTATTCATTTTCATGTTTAATGGAATTTTGTCTTGCAGTAACATTTTGAAATCTGATCTCTATGTCAAAAACACATATTTTTTAGCACCCATTAGTAGGTACTCCTTCATAGTTCAATCATGCATCAAGAGATGATTTTTGGTCCATTTCCATAGCAGAATTTGTTTCAAAATGATATTCAATAGTTTCAAGGTAGTCTTCCTTCTCATGTGATTTTTCCTAATCTTTTTCAAAATCATTTGGGATTGAATTTCTATCCTCTTCATGTACTACTTCTTCTACTCCACCTATTTGAGAACTAGGTGGTTCATGGGTCTCCTCCTTTTTCTCCTTCAAACAAGCTGATGCATTTTTCTCCTTGGTTTTCTTAAATTCAATATATGTTCTCCAACTTTGGATAGAAAAAAATTCAAATACTTCCATAATATTATTGGTCATGTCTTGAAAGATAGGTTCCATGCTTTTTACTAGTTCCTTACCATCATATGAGGTTCTCTTTCCATGCCTAGTCATAGTTTCCAAATAATTGCCTTCTTCTCCTACTTTTTTTTTCCTCTTCAACAAAAGCACTTTTGGTTTCAATATATAATCGATGTACCTGAATTAATTTAATCATAAATATAAGAACACATCAGGTTCCAAGATTATGCTGTGATACCACTGTAATGTCCCAATTTTGGAATTTTATTAAAATTCCCAATTTCCAATTTTTTTCACAATTTTGGCTCTTGACTAGTTTTAGTGTCTTGGTCTCCAAATCATCCCAATTGCTCCCAAATATTTAGAGAAGGTGTATGAATGATATAATAAATTAATTATTATGTTCATGTATGTATTATGGTCCTCCAATAAGTTCTACAATTCTATATCAAATTATGAATAAGATAGATGAATTTACTAGTAATTTTGGGGCTCAAATCCCTCTAGGGTAATTGCCAGAATGGCTTCCCAAATGTACATAAACTGACTCAAAATATCAAATTGAATCAAGGGATATGTATAAGACATTATAATAGACTTATATTCATAACCAATCGAACTACCATGGCTGTTATTACTTCCTTCAATCATATATAAAAAACTAGTTTTGGACCCTTGGGGAAATGAGATGTAGTTTTCCCCAAATGCTATGAAATTCGACCCAATGGCAAAAAATTATCAGTTACAGACCATGAAACCCATAATATAATTTAATTAAAGTTAATTTACTCATAAATCATCATTGGTGCACACATACATTCGATTCCATCAAGATTGCAAGAGTTTACAACAAGGTATTGGGGAAATGGCACTATTTCTTCAACATTGGACAATTATACATGGGATATATTGGATTTTTGAACTGAGAGATTTCTGAAATTAAATAAAATATAATTTACATCAGAATAAAAAATAATTGGTCAAGATAATCTCCTTCAGAGAGATGAGTATCTCACCAAGTGCGTCTCATTCCATAGAGGTGAAATATGGTGAGAAAACTTGAGATGAATGGAATAGCAAGTTGATATTGAGATGTCCATGAAATTACTGTAGCTTGCACCTGAAAATAAGACTCCATTAAATCTCCACAAAATACATGAGTGGCCTTTCCAAACACCAACTAGGATGGGAAGCTTTCACCCTCAAAATTCGATTAAGCAAGAAAACTAGTGATCCATTAGTTCTCACAATTCACAAATGACAATTTCACAAATTATCAAAATATTATTCTCATGGATGATCCATATATTTTATAAACATTATTGGTCTTCAAGGTTCAAAATCCATCCATAAACCAAAGCTAAGTTGAATTGGTGTCGCTGCTCATGCTATGTCATGTGGCCTCTCTCGTCACCTTCCATCTTCTCCCAAATTTGGGTAGGAGCCTATTGGCCTTCTCCAACTCCCAAATTCGACCTCTAAGATGCTATATTAAGTCCTGACATGTCATTATGTCAGTATTTCAGCCTTCATATCTGAGTTGTGTCATAACTGTCATAGAATCTCCATCATTGGTGTCATAGTCATAAATGTAAGGGTAATCTAGCCAAGTGTCCAAGAAACTCCCATTTGGATCTTCCTCTCCCATGTAAGTTATAATTCATCCTAAATTTGAACTATGAATTATATGTACAAGTATATTAACCTCATAATCCATCCCAACATTAGGCTTCCCATATATTTAAAATTACAAGAGGAGGATGCCATTTAACATATGAATTCTAGCTTGAGTGGACCCCATAGTATCCATGTGTCTCCATTATCCATATCCATTTAATTTTTCTCTTGTATTTATTTAATAAGCTACATTATTAAATATTTATCCTCTTCTAATGTCTAAACATCATTTATTATCCCCCTTGTTCCAAATCTCAAAGCTTCCACCCCAACCTAGGAAACTAGTGATTTTCCTCCTTGGTAATTATTTGACTTTTAGCATCCCTTCGACAAATTTCATGAATATGGAAAATGTTATTTGGCCATTGTGAACCAATGAAAAATTTGGGACATTACAGTATACATATATGAACACTAATATTGCTCCAAATTTAATTAAAATTATGATATAAAACTTGCAGACAATCAGTAAATATTTGGACTATGTCGATAAAGGTATCTTACTAAGAAATTCATAGGCATGGAAGAAAGTAGAGGGAAGAAACCAAGAAAATTTTTAGGGCATAGAATTCATCTCCCCTAACACATTTATATCGGATACCATTTAGGTTTCACAAGTCAGCTATGTTGAAACTTACTCCCATGATTTTGGGTCATCCAACCGTGAAACTAGGAAGATTACTTCAGATCCCTTCAACCATATCAGACATTAATACAATAGTCAATAAGGTTTGGAATAGTTTAGAATAGTTCTAGGGAGGTTTGGTATGTTTAGGAAGAATTGGGAGAATTTGGCAATTTTGGCTTGGTGAGGCCCTGCGTAGTGGAGGCTACTAAAAAAACTCAACTAATTTTCTATACGGATGTTTGGTTGGATAGAGGGGTCATTTATTGACATAGAACAACTTCCGTGATGTAATTATGATGCACAGAACTCTCTGGATTTAAAAAATGTGAGACTAGTCAATTTTAACTAGCTATCTAGCTATGATGTACAATAAAGCTTGAAATTTGTATCATATTAACTTTAATATAGAGAATGGAATTTATCAAAGCCTAATACATATTTACTGAACATATTACATCACTCATACTCAGCCTCAAGACCACTACATAATTTACTATGAAATAAACTGATAAAAAATACTCATTTTAATGACAAATCAAGCTCATACATGGAAGATTTGATATTTGAGCTTATTGGACATCATGATTACAATTTATCAGATATTTTAATAGATTTTTATTGAATTATTCACATAAAAGAGAAATGGATAAGTAACCACTCCAAATGGGGCTCAAAATAGTGGGCAGGAGGCCCAAGCCTGACATCAGAATTGGATGGTAGCATAAGTGAAGCTTCCACTTCACTAGAGCTCGACTTCAATGAGGAGAATATATGCAAAATATATTTGAACTAATATCATAGTTATGTACATGAGCGCTCCAACAGATGCAAAGAGAATGAATGGAAGGAAGAAGAATGGGGAAGGAAGGAATTTGGGCACATCTCGCAAATGCTCAGGCACATCTCTTAGTAGAAGCAATGCTTCACATAAACATCAATCAACCATAATCCAAACTGAGTAATAGAGCTCCCCTTTTCTTTTTTATAAACTTTTGGTGACCTTTTTAGTGGGTAAGTGACCCGTGAGAGCAAGTCATCCACATAGAAACCCTAAAACTAGCCACATATTGCTCCCTCATTCATCAAACTTTGAAACTGCGCCCTCCTTAGGCCCATAGTTTTTTCTTTTTTCTATGACATCTTTTTCTGCCTTTCCTACTTTTTTGTTGAGCCTCCAAAAAGGAAAGTGTGTCCTCCTTAGTCAATTGTTTCCTACTTTTCCCTATGACATATTTTCCTGACTTTCCTTCTTTTGAGACTGAGCGTCCAAAAAGAAACTACGCCCTCCTTTGGACTGATGTTTCTTTTTTAGAACTGACTGCTTTTGTCATAGATTTTGGCACTTTCCTTAGTCCTATAAATTCTTTATTTTGTTAGTCTCTAGTCATTTTCTAAATCTCCTCCTTAGCAAGTTGACTTTCCCATTGCACCCTCCTGACATGGAAAGCTCAATTCCACATGTTATTTACACAATAATTAATTAATAATAAAAATTAAACTAAGTATAATCCTCATAGATAATATTTTTGACAAAAGTCACTAAGCTAGAGTAATTAATGCCACTTAGCCCCCCTAGTGTTTAGCAAGGTCCACACTTTTGGTTGTTAAAATGTGGGGGCATGAAAAACTAGGTATCAACTTTATCAACCGATCGGGTACAAAAATATATAAGGCTACCCACGTAATAGTTAATGCACAAACCAATCGCTTCTTCTGGTATTCTTTTACTCCTTAGAACTAGACATGATATTATTTAAAGCAAACAAAACCTAGATTCCTAAATAAAAACAATATAAATTATGAATGGATGAAAAGATGAGTTAGTCTACGATTCATACATTTCAAGTGACACTTAATTCTATTAGGGAAGAGAACAATGAACATGACTGTTTGTCGACACTTAAATTATAATAAAACTAATTTTTATGGTGCGTAAATGTTTCCCATTGAATTGCATGCTATCACAACAACAACATAAAAAAAAATCAAGCACATAGCACGTGTACCCTCTTAAGCACACATATACGCTCTTTCACGAGTGGTTGAGATATTTCCACATGTGTTAAACTTGATTGTTGCATGTTACAAGAAAACTCATAAGGTGTAGCCCCTTTGGTACCAACATAAACTTTCAACCATATTCTGATGAACCGACACACTTTGCTTGCTTTGGGATTTCCAACCAAAAACCAAATCTGAAAATTCTACATTAGTTTTCATTCAAACAAAACAATAATTGGTTATGTTTTCGATTTGTGATCATTCCCAAGAAAAGTAGGTTCTTTCCACCTTCTTTGTTTCAAATTTGCTAAATTTCCTAAAGAACATGAAGATAGAAAAACCCTCAGAAGAAGAACTAAAACACCAAGAAGGAGAAGAAGAAACTAAGATTAAGAACCCTACCTAAGAGAAGACATGTAATGAGTATTTATAGAAGAATGGAAATGGAATATAATCTTAGGGGCCCAAATGCCTTGTCGAATCTCTTGTCAATGGAGGCTGGGTTAATGTCCATGGTTGCACTCCCAAACTTGTAAGTGTTTTCCTTCACTTCGATTTGTGAAAATAAGCAAAAAATGTCATTCTTAATTTCAAGATCATCATTCTTGCCCTTTTTATTTGTTGACACAAATATAAATATGGAACCATCCATTGTGTGTTGGTTCGTCAGAATTTGTTTGCAAGTTTTATTGGTATTTAAGGGGATACAACTTATGAGGTTTCTACTAATTGTTATGCTCCATTAAACCAATGGATTTCCATCTGTCTCTTCCTAAAAATGATTTTCATCTCTCTTCCTCCATCTAGCTCTAATCCACATAGTGTGTTGCACCATAGAAGCAATGTTATAGGAGGTTTGACCTTTCCTATCAACATTTAGATAACCTAGTTTAATTCAACCACCCTCATTGTTGTATTGTAGCTAGGGAACCTGGCCTTTCAGGTTGGGTTTGACACAGTGGAATCAAAGACATGGAGCCAAAGTTTTCAATGGATACTGATTAATCTATAGTTGCAAACTATGTTGTCTCCTTGGTCGGTTCGATGATCGCATTACCTAAGAAAGGCTCATCTGAACTAGCACTGGTTCATTTTCCTAGCATGTAGCACTGGAAATACAGAATGGCCTCCAACTAGAATGAATCGAGGCTTGCTACTTGCACACAATCCCCAGAATGTTAGAACATAGAGACTTTGAAAACCATATCAAAACAAGAGAGCCATGAAAATTGAAGGTTTGTTGGATGAACGATTAGACATTGGAAGATGAAACACATCCATGTCCAAGCGATGGATTGAGGAATGAGTGGAGTATTCTTAATAAAAAAATATTACCAAAGGACAAAAGGAACTGAGTTTGGAAAATTGGAGTACATACTCAGCAAAAGAGAGGGCACCCAATTTGCGAAAACAAACAATGAATTCAATGGTATAGTTACTATCGATTACATATCTCCATGTTGACCTTTGTTGCACAGTTCTATACATTCATTAACAACATCTCTCACCTTATTATTCCTTCTAGTCCCAAATAAGATTCATTGTGGGAAGCGAGACATAGAGAAAGGTAAGACAATGCTTTAGAATCACACTACACAATCTTGTTGCATATTTCCATTACTAATTCCAATTACATAGGAATGTTCAAGTGCATAGCTTATTGAAAGTGCCAAATCCTAGAATGGCGATGATGGTCAAGCAAGAGCAAGACAAAAATGATTGGTTCAAGCATGACATGACAGTTACTATAGGTGAACACTTGGTTACATGAATCCACATGCTACTGTAGCTAACATTTTATGTTTTCTAACTAATGCTATGTTGGAGATAGCATTAAAGTAAAAGAAAATGTTTTGAAAATATTGGTACCATATGTTGTTACAATATCCTAAGTTGAAACATACAAGAATGAAATTGGCCTTGATATGAGCCCAAATAAGGACTCAAAAGGGTTGATTGAAAGATAATAATAAAACATCAAATTGTCTAAAACTTTTTAACCAAAATACGAAAACAATTGATAAAGGATTATTAATGGCTAAACTACTATATATTTTAACACCATGGTCATGTATTAACTCACAAAAAAACATATATAACTAGGGAAGGAAATGACTAAGTAGCGCTATGGCCATTGACCATGACCTGGTCATCCTTACTATTTTCTCCTGCTACTTGCTCCTTTGAACTAGAGATAATGATAGGCATATGAGGTGGTTGTTGAACATAGTTTTCATCATTGCCTCTATTTTTTTCTATTTCATATACCCCAGAGAATTAATCCATTAGCAGTTATACATGGCTATCTAGGGTTTCCTTGAAAGCTTCGAGTTGCATGTCAAAGGCTTTAACATTGCCTTCTACTTCATCCCGACGATAGTCTAGAGTATTATAAGATGAAATTCATTGCCTCCCATATTTTCTCCCACTCTGTTTAGACGTAGGCCCAGTCCATTTCTTTGAGTAGTGTCTTTCTTAACAACTTCTAGAACCCTTTTCAAATGGGAATTCATATAGCAGAGGTTAGCTCTCATATCTCGAATATCATCCCGAGTGTCCCTAATTTCTACAAATAGCTCTTGTAGCATATCTGCAATGTCTATTTTTGACATCATTGGGAGAAAGAAATGAACCTCAACATAGGCCCCTCATAAAATGTTCCAAAGATGCCAAATACTGCAAGTCGTCCTCCCTAGTGACACACGACAAAGCTCCCAATATGCCCCAAAGTTGAGCTCCATCTCAGCTCTATAGGAAATATTCTTCCCTCTATCAGTTCAATAGGGGATCGACACCACTTGAGTAATATTGACTCCCCATGTTGTTGAATGAAACGCAGTAAAAAATTAACCAACGCCTCAATTTTCATAAAGGATTAACAATATCCTTGACACACCCTCTTGACCAGAAAGAAAAGATCCACTTCCTCATATCGAGGGGAAGGGCACCTTCTTCATCCACAGAACAAGCACTCAACAAACTCAATTTTTCAACACTTCCTAAGCTCATCCCTTTCAACTTGCAAGATTGCCTCTCCATCTTAACAAAGCTTAGATAAGAAGCTTCAAGGTGCAGGGGGTTTAGAAACTTCGTCTTATGCACACTTCCCATGAAGGCAATTGTGCAAGGCAGAGTATAGTGCATTAAGTCGGGACCTTGAATTACTAAATAATGACTGTTAGTATTAACTACATGAAGGTTACTAAAACAACCCATATAACCTTTGAATAATTTCTTAAGGTAGCCAATGCCTAGATACTTGTCTGGTGTTCTTTTTAGTACTCCCATGAGGAAGAAGTGTTGCTTCATTTGGAAGTATATTGGCTTGTTGATTATTCTCTTCGTGCACATGAAATATATGAGCTTTAGGAAATCATAGTAGAAGCTTATTGATACGATTATGGAGCGTGCCAACAATTTTGTTGCAAGATCTTTTCTTTGCCTAATTTGAGATATAATAAGTAATGGGTCCCCAATAATGGCATTAGATTGTATTCCAAATGTAACGTTTGGATCCATGGCTAAATAAAATGCATATCCTTTAGCTTGTTTATTAGCACTGTTACCTTACCCACATGCAAAGGTTAAGACTATATTTCTTCTAGGATCAAGGAGGATCCCTCCACCTGCCCATATTTGGTTCAATTTAATTTTTATGACATTATATTATGGATTTAATATATATATATATATATTTTAAATGATTATTTTGTGTTGGCTTGTTATCTTTATTCAAATGAAAAAATATATATAAATCTTATTCTATAATTAAAAATCTTAGTTATCTAAATAATATCGACAAGATAATAAATGATTTATTTGTTGGTTAAAGATCATCTAATTTTTGATAACTTTAAGCTTTAATCCCTACATTTGAGCAAATACAACTCATAATACTATTTATTAATATATATATATATATATATATATATATATATATATATATATAAAGACAGCATTCTATTTATACACTCCTACTCTGACATTTTTGTTGTACTTCAAATGATTTCGACTCTTTCGATGTAGTTCAAACGGTTCAAATTTCGAATCGCAAAAATAACATCATATGTTATTTTTAGGTGTGATGACATCATATGTTACAAGGAGGTATGAGTGATCAAGGCTGAAATGGCTCTATGATACATGTATTTAGGATTGATATGACCATATGATTGAAGTGAATTAGATTCTGGGTTGCCATTGTACACGATGTTGAATCATTATTTGAGCGATAGAATCTCTCTCTTCCTCGCCATGGAACTGCTTCTGTTTGACAGATTGCACAGATTCTCGTCATTACTCTTAATGTATTCTCCCCAATGTCGAAGTGGTTTTGATACTGGTTTGCGAACTTTTTGACTGGTCTTAAAGATGCAAACAGTCTTATGCTTTCAATGTTTATTACGTAAACATGTACTGTATCAAAGGATATACGTCTCACACATTATATTAATAGCCAAAAATATATTATGGTTACAGTGTGCATCTCTTGAAAGCAGCAGAGTACATACAATTTGGGTATCTTTACATCAACATACTCTAAAGGAGGTATGAAGTGATATTGTTGATCATGAGATGAGAGGACCTCCCTTGAGGTATTCTGTTAAGATGCAAACAGTCTTATACTTTCAATGTTTATTGCGTAAACATGTACTGTATCAAAGGATATACATCTCACACATTATATTAATTGCCAAAAATATATTATGGTTACAGTGTGTATCTCTTGAAAGCAGCGGAGTACATACAATTTGGGTATTTTTACATCAACATACTATGAAGGAAGGAGGCATGAAGTGACATTGTTGATCATGAGATGAGAGGACCTCCCTTGAGGTATTCAGTGAGGGCCAACGCAACGAGGCCAATCATGGCATAACGGCCATTCAAGATCTCTGCTCCAGAAGACCATATCGCCTTTGATTTGCTCTCTTTGGAGACTCCCTTGAACATCGGTATTACCGAAGCTACTGACAGCAGAACCGCGCTTCCAAGAAACAGTGGAACTCCTCCGGTGGCCAGCTGAGAGAAGAGGTCTCTCCCGCTCGCTATCTCAACCCCGACAGCCGAGACAAATCCTAGCATGGCCAGTCGCCCATTTATGGTCTCCGGCGCTGGCCCAGCAAAAGCAAACACGTCCTCGAACTTGGTGCTCACCTGCATTAATGGTGTATGGTCAGTTTATTTCAATGAATGGGGCCATGGGCAGTGCATTTGCAAGTAAAAATGGACGCTTAATAGCTTACCTTCTGAGCAGAGGTAGAAGTGGATTCGGTGGACTCCTTCGGCTGTGGATCCACATGCAAATTAAGTTATATAAATACAATAAACATAAAACTTCTGTGTGTATACGCAAACAGCAATTACAACAGAATGAGGATATTACTAACCTCTGCCATGCACTTTACTCGAAGGCCCCTGGAGGCTGTTGACCTCTCCGCTGGCCTTCGTTGTAGGAGGGATGTTGTTGACCTCTCTGCTGGACTCCGTTGCAGGAGGGATGCTCCATTCATTGCCATTAATGTTACATTCACAGCAGCCATCGCGATATAGTAATGAAGAGTACTATGTATCAATAATCAGATCAACGAATTGCTTAAATAACAGCTAGAATCAACCTTCAATGCGATTGCTAAGGCTAGTTGCTGCGATATATATAGGCGGGAAGGCCATTCGGAAAAACCTAGGAGCATTGATTGAACGGCAACCCTTGAGCCAAGACGAGGTTTCTGTTCCTCGACTATGTTTCCACGTGGTTGGACTAAAAGGCCTGATAGCGGGGCATTTCGGGGCATTTTAGTTGGAGTTCATCCCACGCCATTTTAGTTGGAGTTTATCTCACGCCATCTTCAACTAGTGACAGTGAAGCAATCTGTCAACGGCAGGTCGGTTATGAGTAGGTGTAAATCACGCGTTGTGGATATGCTGTGCTAAGAGGTGGTCGGTGGGGGTTATCTTCGACTTTGAAAAGAATACGAAAATTGAATAGGTATCTCAATTAGTAATATAAAGCTCTGCCTTGCAAGGTGCAAATGAACTTCGAGAAGAAAGAAAAGTGAAAGTGATGAAATGATATAAAATAATAATAAAAATGTTATGAAGAGTTTTTCATCGTAATAAAATAATTTTTTTGTTTATTTTATTTATGAGAAGATCCCAGGACAGATGTTTCAGAACCAAAAAAATGGAAAGAAAAGTGAAAATGATAGAAAATAATAAAAAAGATGTTATGAAGAGCTTTTCACCATAATAAAGGAATTTTTTTGTGGTTTATTTTATTTACGAGAAGATCTCAAGACAGATGTTTCAGAAGATAAAAAATGGAAAGAAAAGTGAATATAATGAAATGATAGAAAATAATAAAAAAGATGTTATGAAGAGCTTTCCATCATGATAAAAGATTTTTTTTGTGATTTATTTTATTTATGAGAAGATTTCAAGACAGATGTTTCATTATTAATAATTGATGGGTAACTTTGCATAAATCAAGACATGATAAGATGTGGATGTAAACAAAGGGAGTAGCAACAATTTTGTGTTAGGGTAAAGAGAGTAGTGTACTTGATTATCTTTACTTGTTATTCAGTGTTGCACCCAACTTTTCTCAAATGTGATTGTTGTTGTTGCACATCTTGAGAATAGGCAAAAAAAACAAATTTGCAAACAAAATTTGCTTTAAAGGCAAGCTTAATTTCCTTCCAAATTAGCTCATGCCAAGTAACAATTCTAAAAGTCATATTGATTGTACCATTGAGTAAACATTATAGTAGAATTTATTTCAAAGCATCATTAACTATAGTTTAGATTTGAAAATTTTGTTTTATGTCATTTTCATAGTCAAACGAGTTGTGGCATAAACAATTTTTTGATTATTTAGGGGTTAAGACTTATGCAAGATTCAAATGTTATATCAGGGGAGCTATTTAAAGATGTCACATGTAAATCAATCCTAGAAATTACACATATGTTTAACATTGTTGAAACAAAGAGGGAAAAAAATCTTTTTTCAACTTCCATTGCAATGCTTATCCCAAACAACAACTAATTGTTCATTATCTATTGAAGTGTATTTAATTCTTTATTGGAATTAGAAAGTATATTATATAGAGTGAGCATATGGTTTAGTCAATAAAAAAAATTATAATATATATATATAAAATAATTAAAAGGAGATAGGAAAAAAGGAATATTGTAGAGGTTCATATTAATCTTTATTTTTCATAGTTTTCATAGAATAGGGTGGAGGCACGTTGGAATTAGTACCCAAATGTAGTAATGATTGAGTTGTTGTCATGTACTTAAACACTTCTCAATCACTGATTGGTGGATTGTTTTCCAATTCTTTGTGCCAAAGCATGACTTTCAAGCTTCAACTATACAAGTGCAATCCTTTGTTTTCAAGTGACTTCATGTATGTTGAAGTACACCTCCATCTATTGTAGAGGTTGGTTTAGTTTGAACGCATCAACTTCTCCTACATATTGTTGGTTTCCACCTTTGCCGCTACATGGATTTAGGTATCTACATTATGTTGTGACTACATTCTCCAATCTTTGCCTCCGTCGTCACTAATGACTCTAGTTCTCTCTTTATTTTCTTTGGATATTCTAAGCTAGCCTTGTTATTTGAAGGTTCCTCAATACCCTTTGTTACGAGTGGTTGTGAATTTCCATTTTTGTCAAGTCAATAATGCTTTGCTCGAACCAACTGAAACCAACTTTTGGATCTTTTTCGTCATATTCTTCATCGGATTCCCATCCATAGTTGGTCCTCTACTTTTTGTAGGCCTAGTAACAATGTTTGTCTACTTCTATATTCATTGCAAATGATTACCATACAAGTATCTCTAAATATGTTCACATTTATGCTTTGAAACCACATGATTTATAAAAAGTGGGTTTATAAAATCCTACACATTTTACTAACACAAATTTCTTATAAATTAGAATTTCTTACACCCACTATTAATATTTTTGAGATAGATACAAACTATAATATCAAACTCCCGAGTCAAATACAAACTATAATATTAAACTCCACTAATAACTTGTGCTTGAATTACTATAATTTATGATATTTAAAGTTTAAAAAATTATTCTCATGCTTTGAGGCACGGGGTATTCACCCAATGAAACTATGCCATAGATCCTTCATTCATGGGGTACTAAAAAATACGGGTTGGTGCAAGATAATGATGATCACTTATGATGTGTTTGTTGCAATGGACTTCTAGAAAAATAGAAATAACACTTAGTCATCGTCATCATCACTAACAATGAAGATGACCATGCTGATGATGACGATGATTAAGTGTTAGTTAGCATAGTCATCATTACTAACCAGCATAGTCATCGTCATCATCACCATCCTCATCGTCATCATTCCATTGCAAATGTCAGGTGTGTCTAGTGCAGCGTTAGTGAAGCCCTAAAATGACAAGGTCGAGCGTTGGTCCATGACATCTTGGTCTTAACATAGTCAATGAATGATTTTTTTTTTTTTTGATGTAGGCCTTTGTGTCTTCCTGTGCAGGTTCTTTTCCGTTTTCTAAATAGGCGAGCAAATCAAAATTTATAGCTGAAGCAAATAGCCTACCTTTTGTGTTAGATTGGTGTTAGTCCATTTAAAATTAAACAAAAAATAGAAAAAATAATAGATTTAAATAAAAATTACATATTCAAAATCTACAAATAGAGTTACACAAGTGTGAATTTTCATTAGTAGTGGACAAGCATGGCATATGCAAAATCATGCATGAAATAGGAGAAGCGGTACAAAACATGTTTTATGTCATAAGACAGTCCAAACCACTTGGTTTGGCAACCCGAACCTAAAACCAAAGCAGCCAAGTCATACACCACGTAGGTTGAAAAAGGTGTGCACGAAAGTTCTAAATTTAAATCACGCGTGCGCGTAGTTTTAAATGTAACTCGCATGCACTAGAAGTGTGCGCGCGCTTCTAAGTGCGTACACGTTAAAGACGTGTGTGTGTGCATCTATTAAGTTAAAACTTTGTTTTGATTTTATTTTCAAGCACCTACAACGGAATGATGAGGAGGAGGAGGAGGAGGATGACAATGATGATGAAGACTATGATGATGATGATGATGATGATGATGGTGATGGTGATGGTGATGACGATGATGATGAACAATGATGGTGATGATGATGATGATGATGAGGATGATGATGAGGATGATGATCACGATGACTATGACTATCATGACGATGATTATGATGATGATGATAAGGATAATGATGTTGATGATGACGACGATGATGATGATGACCCTGATGATGATGATAATGACGATGATGACGACGACGATGATGACAATGATGATGATGATGATGAAGATGACGACGATGACGACAATGACGATGACGATGACGATGATGATCATGATTACGATGATGAGGATGATGATGCCTATGATGGTGATGATAATGATGATGATGATGACAATGATGATGATGATAATGATGACTATGATGATGATGATGAGGATGAGGAGGAGGAGGAGGAGGATGATGACTATGATGATGAGGATGAGGATGATGATGATGAGGATGATGATGATGATGATGACGATGACAATGAACAATGATGGTGGTGATGATGATGAGGATGATGACAATGATGAGGATGAGGATGATGACTATGATGATGAG